>MDKH01133999.1:0-14854 GCA_005239495.1 Nicotiana undulata
TAGGACGCCACGGGGCGCGTCCAAGGGGTCATGGGGCATGGATGGAAAGCCGCCCATGACAGGACCTAGCATGAAGGGGTAAGTGTAAACACTCGAGAACCCCTTCACGTGTGTAGTGATGCTCTATTCAGGATCAGGAATGCGCACCACTACCTCCGAACCCCATTTGCAGTCCTTGTTCATGGCCTCGACGTGGACCTCAGTAATAGAACACATGTACATCGACACATGTTCACATCGGCCTGGAACCGATGAGGGTTTCTCTACTTTAAAGTCATATTTGAGAACGCATGGGCCAGGAACGTATTCATGGGGGGTCGATTCTACCGGCGTCTTATCACCGGCCAGCCGGGAGGAAGAAGATGAAGCCTTCTCTTTTTGCGGCACAGTCTTGGAGGTTTACGCCATTTGTATATGTGTGTAAGGTGGAAGAAAGGTAGAAAATTGGTGGCTCCGGTTAAAACAACGGCGATGTAGCAAGCGGCGACAGAGGAAGGATAATAAGGGTTTGGCATTTGAATGTTTTGATCAAAGCAGAAGTAAAGTTTGAATCAATGAATGAGGTGATATTTATAGGTTGGTGGCAACAGCTCAGTGGCACTACTGGCCGACCAACGCCTGACATGCATTGATGATTTGGGGAACCGAACCAACATGACGTTTCTATCACACCCACCGCTTACGTCATTAGGACGACATCATGATCGAGATGAAAGGGAATCGAGGCTCAAGTCGTTTCTTATCATTTTATTCTTAGAAATGCGGGGACTATCTGTATACGGTTAAAATCGAGCATATCCAATTTTATGGGCTCGAGGGTCTGCCTTGAGATTAAGTTCATATTGAAGCAAGCTCGAGCTTGAAGAATGCGAAGACAGAAGGATCGAGATCGAACATAATCAACATCGGGAAACGGAATAGTGAGATATCAGCGATCGACCACATATCTCGGCGGAAATCTCGGGATTGACAGAACCGCCATCGGTTATTGATACCAATCATAGATTTTACTTCCGTAATTAGATTTATACCTTATTTAGGATTCTTCCACTATATAAATAGGAACCCTGCTCATTTGTAACTAGGACATATTATACACAATTATTGAGAAATAATAATACTCTGCTATTTTACTTGCTTATAATTTTCTACTGTTCTTATTGTTCTTAACGCTTGTGTAACGACCCAGACGGTCGTTTTGTGTATCGGGGTACCGTTTCCTTAAATGAAACCTTACATAGCGGCTATTAGTGCTTTATGACTCGCGGTAGCGGGTGGTCCGGGATTTGGGAATGATTTGGATGGCTTAGGAACACTTGGTTCCTTAAGGCTGGCCTATTTGGCCAAGTTTGACTTTGGTCAACATTTTGAGCAAACAACCTCGGAATCAAGTTCTGACAGCTCCAGTATCTCCGTATAATGATTTCGGACTGGGGCGTATGTTCGGCTCGGGTTTCTGATGACTCGCGAGCGTTTCAGCGCCCAAAATGGAAATAAGGATTTCCTTAAGTTTAGAATTTGACCTGGAACCGGACTTCATGCTATTGGGGTCCGAATGGAATTCCGGGACCGGCAATAGTTTCGAATAGTCATTTATGACTTGTCTTCAAAATTTAGGGTAATTCCGAGTAATATAGACCCGTCCAGCGTAATGTAATGAATTCTAGAATTTCAAAGTTCTTAAGTTTGATTAATTTGGTTTTGGGATTTGATTCTGAGTTCTGTTGTTGTTTTTCATGTTCCGGAAGTTCGAGCGAGTCCGTATCATGAATACAGACTTGCCGGTGATTTTGGACGGGGTCCCGAGGGGCTCGGGGGTGTTTTAGACCCCCGGGAGCTAAGTTAGAAAAACCAAAAAATTCCTGTCTGGTTTCCTTCTCTACGATCGCAGAGGGATAGTTGCGATCGCAGAGAGGGATTTCTTCTGGGATAAATTTTGTTCTCTGCGATCGCAAACATCACCCTGCGATCACATAAGTCTCTTCCCCCACCTTCTGTGATCACATACCTCACTCCTGCGATCGCATAAGCCTAACTTCCCACTCTCCGCGATCGCAGGCCCCATCTATGCGATCGCATAGCGTCGTTTGGGGCCCAGGACCATTTGTTCTCCGCGATCGCAGACCTCCAACCGCGATCGCAGTGGTCCGGCAGCTTGGTCTCTACGATCGCAGTGAAGGTTTTCCTGGGCAGTATTTAAATGCTCAATTACGGGTTGTCTTCCTCATTAGTCATCTTTTACCTCCATTAGAGAGCACCCAATGTTGAAGAACACCTCCCACAACCACCCACTTAAGAGGTAAGCAATTCTCTCCTATTTCTCACGATTACGCATGGAATTTAGCGGGTTAATTCCTAAAAGAAACAAAAATCATGAAATTTGGTAGAAATTCCTAGGGCTTTGATAATTAGTGAATTATCCCTTTTTAGCCATGAACTCCTAAATAAATTATGTAATTACGATCCTTGGGCTTCGGGTAATTCATTCCTTCGAGAATTTTCAAAATCCGAACGCGTGGGCCCGGGGTCGAAATTTCAAAAACCTTCAAGAATACTATATTTTGGGATTTCTTGTTAATTCTTATTCTTGGAGAATAAATTGATTCAATTATGCTATGTTTGGCTAGATGTGAGCCGTCGAGGGTAGTTTCAGAATTTCGGGCGCATATTGTGATCCGGTCCTTAGTCTGAGAAGTGCTTTTTTCGAGGTGAGTCTCCTTTCTAACATCGTAAGAGGGAAATTGTTTGCTATGTGATCTTATTTGGGGGCTACGTACGCAGCGAGTGACGAGAGTTCGTACGCAGTGGCTATTACTGCTTCGTCCGGGTAGCTAAGACACAACATGCTTATTGTTTTCCCCTGTTGTAGCATAGACATGACTTGTATACTTGTGTGATTGGTATTGTTGTCTTTAAACGTTGTGATACTTGGCTTGATTTAAGTGTGATAAGAGAATCACGGAAGAGTGATGTTTGATTATATTATGGGATCGGGCCGTACGCCACGGCAGAGATGATTGATTATATTATGGGATCGGGTCGTACGCCACGGCAGAGTGATGCTTGATTATATTATGGGATTGGGCCGTACGCCACGGCGAGATTGAGACTACCAGGGTGGGTTCGGGCCGTACACCACGGCGAGATTGAGACTACTAGGGTGGGATCGGGTCATACGCCACGGCGAGATTGAGACTACCAGGGTGGGATCGGGCCGTACGCCACGGCGGATATCAAACTTGTTTGATTTGAGATTGTTATTTGATGCCGAATATTGATGTACTTGATTATTTGTTTTACTTGCTTACAGGTTTCTTTACATCCTGCCTACCTTACGACTGTTGGACCTTAGTGAGTATCGAGTCGACCTCTCGTCACTACTTCGTCGAGATTAGACGGGATACTCACTTGGTACATATCTATATATATGTACTCGTGCTGCACTTTCTTTCCTTTTCTTTACTTGACTGTACAGGTCCGGAGGCTGGTCCATCTGATTTTCAGGCCGGTGCCAGATATTGATAGCGTGGTCATACTTCACGGTGAGCTGCTTTCCTCGCGACTTCCTAGCAGCACCCTGGAGTTTCTTTTGTTATGCTCTCTGTCTATTTCATTCAGACTGGGACCCTGTATATGTTGTAGTCATTGTATATTCAGTAGTTGCCCGTGACACTAGTTCCTGGCACACACGCGGTATATATTTTTGGGGTTTTGGGATGTATATCTATGTATATGTTTTATTTCGGCCTTGTATCTACTAAGATTTTACCTTCACTCAGGACTAGTATCATGTTAGTTGTTATAAACTGGTAACCTTTGACCTGTTTGATCGAATGGGAAGGGAATCGCTTAGTGAAAATTATATCAGCTTGCCTAACCCCGCTGTTGGGCGCCATCGTGACCCGGATTAGGATTTGGGTTGTGACAGCTTGATCTCAAGCCTATTTCAAATCGAGGTTGATAACTTGCAAATGGAACTAGTTTGATTCATTTTAATCATTTAATTCATTTATTTATTTAGCCATTTATCAATTGGTATTGAATCAGATCAAGTATCCTTATAACCACATTACAAGTTTAATTGTTACTTGTATTTCGAGGTAAATATAACCCTAAAGGCATGTTTATCTAGTAAGTACACAACAGTAGCCATGGGCACAAGTAAGCATTTAAACTTATGCTTCCGATAATAGAAAAGGTGAGTGAGTGTGTGATTCCCTATAGACATTGTTTCTACTAGTATACAATACAAGAAACCAAATAACGTATATGGCAAGTTGGACAGAATAACAAATAGATCACATAGACCCTATATGCATGTTTTCTACCATTTTATGCAAGAATTAGAATATACATGCTTCCCCAATTGTTTGTTTACAAATTATTACAAGCCCAAGAAGAAATGAAAATAAGCCTCAGTGTTACAATATTGAAATAACTATTGTCACAGCTCCTTTTTCACCCCGGTAAGGGCGGGATAAGGGAGTTTTTTCAATTTAAGTGACATTAATCGAAATGATATTATATATTTATTTAGAGTCGCCACTTGGAATAATTTATGGTGTCCCAAGTCACCGGTTTATTTTAAATCCGAAATCGAGGAAGTTTTGACTCCGTTAAAAGTCCGCGAACCACAAGACTGAGTAAGAAATTCTGTTAACCCGGGAGAAGGTGTTAGGAATTCCCGAATTCCGTGGTTCTAGCACGGTCTCTTACCTATTAATATTTTGGCATAAATTATCTTATTGTTTAAGTGTTTTAGCCTATTGTGCATTTTTAAACCTTTTGAACCGCTTTTAATATTTATGGAATTATTTTGAAACAAGTCACGATGTCGCGCACTCGTTTATTTTGGTACATCTTGCGAACCGCGGCACATAAAATGCACCCGCGATTTTTGACATGTTTATTTTATTACTATTCGAAATTAAGATCGGATCACATGAAATGCACACCCGAATTGAGATTTATGTATCTTAATTATACCCAAAGACCCAAGCTTATATTGTAACTCAAAATCTCACACCCACTACTAGTTAACACGTTCATCTACTTGTGCATCTATTAAAAATGAAAGTAGGTCCTACTGAAAAAATGAAATTCATACCAAACATTGAACCACTAAATCAATTACTTTTCCAAAATTACAAATTCAACAAACAAAACATGAACTAGGAAATGTGAACACAGAAGAATTGCCACTTTAGCTCAAACGAATATACTGTAAATATAACAAGATGAACCACTGTGGCTTCTAGTGGCTTTAATATATGAGAGTCTAAGGAAAATTTAATCCACTAGTAATCTATTTCATGAATTCAAGTGGATGAAAACCGTTAAGCTATTGACTCCAAATGACGCATTAAGTGATCTAAGAATTTCTCGAAGTTTGAAACTAAATCAAGAAACAAAAATGTTGTGAATCATCAGAAGCTCTTTCTTTGCTAATAACTCAAGTAAAATTAATTAAAGGGGCTATGCCTTCCAGGTTTTAGTGCCAAATATACAGCCTCTCTTTAAGCAAATAGCTCAAATCATCCAAACGTCTACCGTACTTGAATATCACAACTAGCACATCAAAATTCATTTTTTGCCTTTGGAGAGAATACAAGTTACCACAAATACTATATATAATAAGAAAAATATGTTATCGTCCCATCTCGTCAGTGCACTCAACAAATAGACATTATCACGGCACCTGCGATATATAACGTGTTTATTTTAATATTGTTCGAAATTAAGGTCGGGTCACATGAAATGCACACCCCGAATTGAGATTTATGTATCATGACTATGCCACGGAAACCGTACCCATAGTCACATGATTTATTATTAATCTCACATAAAAAGCAACTTAACATGTTCTAAACTGTTTCCTTAAACTATATTTGAGATTTGTTGGGAGGCAAATGAAACGCATGGGACCAGAACTATTCAAAACAAATTGAAAACCAAACTTTCTAATCTAACTAACGCAAAACTTGTTGTTGCCTAAGTTTATTCAAAATGAAGCATTCAAGAAGTCCTCATCAAATATGGATTAACAGAACTCAAATAAAACACATGGAGAAGACTCACAAACAAACAAAAATTTAGAAATAAGAGGCGACTAAGAAATTCCAATAGGAAAAGTGAGAATGAACCTTTATATACTCAGCAAATGAACTTATTTGAAATATCAAAACACAAAGCTCCCAACGTCATCAAAATACATGAACCCCAAATATGACATCCCACAGAAAGGACTCGAACATGACCCGCGACAGGAGCTCTCGAACGGCGACCTCGACGTTGACGGACTAAACATTTCAGGTTATTTTGGGGACAGTTTGGGGCTGGTTTGAAACTGATTTCGGGACTGCTAGGTGCTGTTTGTCAGCTGATTTTACAACTGATTTTTGCCTAAAAACAAGCTAATATTTTGGGGCTGAGTCTTGATAATCGACGGTCGCTGGGATGGGGTCAATTCTGGTGAAAATCCAGGAAGAAGAAGGTCAGGAACGCCCCTCAAGGGTGGAGAGTCCTTTGTTGCGCCGCTGCTCTTGGGAGGAAGGTCTGATCCTCTGTATTGCGAGAAGAAGAAGGAGTCGAGAAGAAGAAGAAAGGGGAGGGGAAAAACGGCGCTTCAGGGGGAGGGATCGTTTTTTTTGTGTCCCTCTTTGTATATGATTAGGTCTTTATTATATAGAGGAGGGGATTAGGGTTGGAATGTGGGGAATTCGGTTGGGCCTGGAATTTTGGGCCCTGAAATTAGGCCAATTTGAAACAAAGGCAAATTGTATATTTCAAAAATAGTCATCTTACTACTAATTAATTATTTTTATCAAAATGACCTAATTAACATTTTAACTAATTAAATAAACAAATTGACTAAGCTAATGTATATTTTTTGTGACTTTTATATATTAATCTATCAATTAAAGGGTAATTAATTTCTAAAAATGCGAATTAAACCTAAGATTACTGAAATGAAAAAATGTGACAATTTTTATGATTTTTCTATGATTTTTAAATATTAAACATGCATGAAATGCAACTAAATATAGAAAAGTTCCTAAAATTCATGAAAAGTTATTTTTTGATTATTTTTAGGAGTAATTTCCATGCGGGGCAAAAATTGGGTGTTCACAGCTGCCCTCTTTGCTCGAGAACATGAAGAGTTTTCGGGCAAAGATAAAGTGAGCAACCACGAGCAATTTTTTCCCGTTTGGTACTCCATTTGGAAGCATTTTGAAAAAGGTTTGACCGAACATTGCTTCGGAGGTTGCCTACATATCTTTGGCTATAAAGGAATCATGTCAGTGTGGTTCTAGAAGTTTTGGAGTGATGGAGTGATGAGTTCTAGAGTCGAGCGAGGTTCCGTCCGAGGCTCCGATTCATGGTCCTGCTATTACATCAAGACCCAAATGAAAAAGACTAACTAAGCCTATCAGCTACGAGTTACAAGATTCCTTTCTACGGGTCTTCTGAAGCTTGATCTTGAGTGTAGGCTACATCCTTATACAGACTCCGATATGAATCTTGATGCTTGTTCGTTGTAGGTGTTGGTTAAATCTTCTTCAGCTTTTCGGATCAAGACAGGATATACAAAACGGATGACTTCAATCTCGTCCTAAATAGTCCACGTCTTTCCCGCTTATGCACTTTGATGTTCAACTCTTTTCTTTTTCTTCTTTTCTTTTATTCTAAATTGAGACATCTTCTTTTGGTCGTCTCGAATTCATTGTCCTAAAAATGCAATCTGCACAAAATGAAAAAGCAAACGAACGAAATTTTCTGCCCCAGTTTTCACTAGGAAAATTTCGCAGGTTATTGTAAGGAAATCTATACTACTTTATTATTGAAAGCGGTGAAAAAACCGGGAACAGTGCACCCGGAGTTATTGTAGACTAGGGAGTGGATACCCTATGCCCAAAGGTAAAATCAACTAGGGGTTGGAGACCCTATGTTGGAAAAGAATTGACAGGTTATGCTATCGTCAAGAAAAGATCACCGGGTTATGCCAGTGTCTTGAAATGAGATTCATCGGGTTATGCCAGCATCAACTAGGGAATGGAGACCCTATGTTGGGAAATCATCAACTAGGGATTGGAGACCCTATGCTGGAAAATCATCAACTAGGGAGTGTATACCCTACGTTGGCATCAACTAGGGAGTGTATACCCCATGTTGAAAAATAAAATCAACTAGGGATTGTATACCCTATGTTGGAATCAACTAGGGAGTGGAGATCCTATGTTGGCATCAGGTTATGCTGGCATCAACTAGGGAGTTGAGTCCCTACGTTGGCATCAACTAGGGAGTGGAAACCCTGTGTTGGAAAACGAAACCAGGGAATTGTATACCCTTTGCTAAAACGAACCAAGAAGGATTTTTTTTTTTCAAATTTCAATTTTTTTTTATATTTGAGAAAATCATTCCTTTAAACAAATTGCACCAATGCATATTTTTTGAGGACATAAATAAACTATTTTTTTCTCTCTTTTATTTTTTTAAATTATCTTAGGAGGAAATTCATCAGACTAGGTTTTCTTATCTTAAGAGAAAGATTCATCAGACTAAGACGTCTATCCTAGGAAAAAATTCATCAAACTAGGCCATTTTTTTTGTTATCTTCGGAGAAAGATTCATCAGACTAAGATTTCGATCCTAGGAGAAAATTCATCATATTAGGCCCTTCTTTTGTTATCTTAGGAGAAAAAATCATCAAACTAAGATTGTTGTCCTAGGAGAAAGTTCATCAGACTAGGTTTCTATCTTAGGAGAAAGATTCATCAGACTAAGATTTCGATCCTAGGAGAAAATTCATCAGACTAGGTCTTTGTTGTTATCTTAGAAGAAAGATTCATCAGACTAAGATTTCGATCCTAGGAGAAATTTCATCAGACTAAGTCTCTATCTTAGGAGAAAGATTCATCGGACTAAGATTTCGATCCTAGGAGAAAATTCATCAGACTAGGTCCCTTTTTTCGTTATCTTAGGAGAAAGATTCATCGGACTAAGATTTCGATCCTAGGAGAAATTTCATCAGACTAAGTCTCTATCTTAGGAGAAAGATTCATCGGACTAAGATTTCGATCCTAGGAGAAATTTCATCAGACTAAGTCTCTATCTTAGGAGAAAGATTCATCGGACTAAGATTTCGATCCTAGGAGAAAATTCATCAGACTAGGTCCCTTTTTTCGTTATCTTAGGAGAAAGATTCATCAGACTAAGATTTTGATCCTAGGAGAAAATTCATCAGATTTTGGTATCTTAGGAGAAAGATTCATCAGACTAAGATTTCTGTTGGGAAGAAAATCCATTAGACTAGGACTTTTATCCTAGGAGGAAAAATGTGAAAAGCAATGACAAAATTTTATGCACACTAACAAGAAGATAAAGACAAAGATTTGAGAAACTTACCTTTGTCGGCTCTTTCTCTTCAGTTGTTTTTTTTTGAACCACTTTCCTTGCACTGCTTTGTTCCTGTTTCAACCAAAGAAAATTCTGTCAGTTTTGAAAGTGGTGGTCGGTTTGTGGCCTAGAGTCCTGAGCAGCTTGGCTTTTGCTCAATCAACTTGAGTCGGCCTCAAGAGACTTTTGTTCTGCATCAACCCTGATTGTTCCACACCCAGTACCATTTGTATTTGTGGCTCAGTCAGACTTATCCCAACAGGAGGTCTTTTCTTAGGCGACCTTTTCTGATATCTTGAATGGCTTCTTGCCTTTTGGAGCAATTTGACTGTCAGAGGGAATCGCCAGTTATCTTTGCTTGCGCCAAGTAGGCTGACAACGGTCTTTTAGGGGGAAGTCTCTGCATGAATCCTCAATGCATGTTGACTGTAACCTTGAATTGCTGGCCAAATTCACTTTGTGCAACTGAAAAGTTTGTAACAGATTTTGAAATCTTTTCTTGCTCGTTTTGACAAAGAATGACTCAGAGTGAAGGACACAATGATGCAAAGAAACAAGTATTAACAAGCAATGCCCCTGTCGGAAGGACAGAAGGAAGAGACTTTTTATCTTTTATTTTTTTCTTTTTCTTTTTATTTTGCGGTAACTAGCCTTAATGATCATGACATGCATTTTGGACTTAATGGCCGATGTATCAAGCTGACCAAATCTTTTTTTTTATCACTCTTATGACTTTGAAGTCGGGCTTGTTCGTGCCAAATCCTTTGCACCAGCTTCACGAATCCCTTTCGACTAGTGGTGCCACGAGGGATTTTCACCAACAAGTCTCCCTCATTTATTTTTCTCTACTTACCGTCGCCTTACAGTGCCCGTGAAGGTTTTCACTAGTAAGACTCTCTCATTTTTTCTTTTTTTTTTCTTTTTCTTTTTCTTTTGTGAGCAACTTGACAGTGTTCTATGTCGTGTGGCAACTGTTGCTCATTCCATGCTTTCTTGCGTGAGCAACTGACAATGTTCTATGTCGCGTAACCACCGTTGCTCATTGCATGCTTCTCTTGGCATTCTTCAAGACATATCAGGAAGTCTTTATTTGGAAGGCTTATGGATAGGGTTGGAAAGGAGGGTTGGCATGAAGGCTTAAAGTAGACTCAAAATGAGGAGTTATAAACTTACAACTCTTGGAATCGACTCTTTTTAAAGTGAAATAAAATCCCTGCCCCAGTTTTAGCTACTGGGGATTATTTCTGGATTTTTTTTTTTTTTTTTACTTTTATTTGGTTGGACCGAACTGTGTAAGGGTGCCTACGTATCCGTTTTTCTAAGGAATCAGGTCTAACGTAGTTTAAACATATGATCTAACTATTTTTCATCTTTCGTTCTTTTTCTCATGTTTTTCTTTTCTTTTTCATTTTTTTTTTCAAAACAAGTTGCCCCAGCTTTTATTTTCTGAGGGCATGAACCTTTGACTGTTCTTTTCTTCTTTTTCTTTTGCCTGAACCTTCTAAGAATTGTCCCAGTTTGTACTCTTGGGACACAGACCTTTCTTCTCTTTTTTTCATTCTTTTTTTTTTACTCTTGACTCTAAACTTGATTCCAAAAGAGGGTGGTCAAAGAAAATAACACAGGTTCAAGAGGGGTAACAAAGGGTATAAAGTGTTTGGGTAGCAGAAAAATGGCCTCCCGACCTCGAGAACGCCAAAATATATTATCTTTTCGAATTGATGAACATGTCTATATTTTTTGTGGGTCGTTGTCGAAGAACGCTTTCCATCTATTCACTTTCCACCAAACTTCAATTAATTAAACATCCTCAAGCCCGATATTCACAATGATTTGAAGGTAAATTTTTCTTGATCTTAATTCCAAAGTGTTTCAACTCTTTATTCATCCTCAAAAGTGTCGTGTTCTCACTTATCTCATTCAAGACTAAATCAATTTTTAAGATCTGGCCAAAATTTCCGCATGCATGTCATGCCACTAAAACTAGCGGGAAAAGTGTCACGACCCAGAATCCTAATCCGAGTCGTGATGGCGCCCAACGACGGGGTTAGGCAAGCCAACGCAAACCACACCAAGTGCTACCCTTCCCATCTAATTAAACAAGTCAGAGATTACTAGTTATAACAACTAACATGATACTAGCCTTGAGCGAAAGTAAGTCATAGTAGATACAAAGCCGAGATATAACATACACATGGATATACATCCCAAAATCCCAAAAAAATATAAATACACTACGCGTGTGTGGCAGGAACTAGTGTCACGAGTGTCATGGGCAACTACTGAATATACAATGACTACAATATATATAGAGTCTTCGTCTGAATAAAATGGACAGAGGAATACAACAAAAGAGCTCCAGGGTGCTGCTAGAGTGTCGCTGGGAAAGCAGCTCACCGTGAAGTATGACCACGCTATCAATATCCAGCACCGACCTGATAGTCAGACGTGCCAGCCTCCGGACCTGTACAGTCAAGTACAGAAAAGAAAAGAAAGTGCAGCATGAGTACATATTAAATAAATATGTACCCAGTGAGTATCCCGCCTAAACTCGAAGAAGTAGTGACGAGAGGTCGACTCGATACTCACTAAGGTCCAGCAGTAATAACATATGATAAAATATAATGAAATACAGTAGGCGTGTCAGGGAAATAAGCAACAAGTACATATACTAAAAGCAGAAAAATCCAAACAGCTACTGAACTTAAAAAATAAAGCACTTTCAAGAGTAAGACCACCGAATGAAACAATAATCACAAATTCTTAAATCCGCCGTGGCGTACGGCCCGGTCCCATAAGGTACTTTCTACACTCGCCGTGGCGTACGACCCGATCCCATATTCAATTCAATTTCTTTTCAACACTGCCGTGGCGTACGGCCCGATCCCATATATTTCAATTGTTTTTCACCACTACCGTGGCGTACGGACCACTCCCATATATTTCAATTACTTTTCAATTCCGCCGTGGCGTACGGCCCGCTCCCATATATTTCACAATTTCTTTTCAATTCTGCCGTGGCGTACGGCCCGCTCCCATATATTTCAAAATTTCTTTTCAATAAAGCCTCAGAAGAATAATGCGATGCAAAATATAATTTCGTAGTACATATGGCATTACAATAAATCATATGAAGCATTACAAAGAAAACATATCAGGCATTACATGAAAAACATATTTAAGGCATTACCGGAAAAGCATACAAGGCATGATTTGGGCCTAACTACCCGGACCATAACAATAATAGCCGCTACGTACGGACTCTCGTCACTTAGCGCGTAGGTAGCCCCCAAACAAGTTACACATAGCATATACCTCACCTATGGGGACAATTCCCTATTACAAGGTTAGAAAGGAGACTCACCTCGTGTCGAATCTACCCCTCGGACCACAATGGCGCCCGAAACTCCGAATTCTATACCCGAGGACTCGCAACTAGTCAAAAGATATACAATAACATCAATGCATGTGCAATATGATAACTTATCTTAGTTATTCAATAAAATCGCCATTCTTGAAGAATTCCCAATTTCCAACCCCGGCCTCTCATGGTCAAATTCCGAAAATTCTCGAAGGGATCACTCACCTATAACCTAAGGATTATTAAGGTGTGATTTCTACTTGATTTCATGGCCTAAAATGGAAAATTACAAAATCCTCAAGAACCCTATAATTACTACCTAATTCTATGATTTTAGATAATTTAATAGTGAATTTAACTAGGAATTAGTGTTTGAAACTAGTAAGACTATGGAATTTACTTACCTCAATAACAGTGGAGGAAGGTCCCTTGAAAAGCTCTCTAAAATCTTGAAGAGGAAGATGAAAATGGAGGATCAAGGTTAAGTCCCGTATTTTATAAAACTGCCCAAGGATTCCTTCACTGCGATCGCGACAAGGGGCCTGCGATCGCGAAGGCCAACTGGCACCTCTGCGATCGCGAAGGCCAACTGGCAAGACCTCCGCGATCGCGGAAGAGGTCCTGCGATCGCGAAGAACAAACTCACCCGGCCCAGACGCGACTCTATGCGATCGCAAGAAACGGGATGCGATCGCGATGGTGTGGAACCAAGACCTCTGCGATCGCAAAGGGGAAGTTGCGATCGCATAGAATAATCGACAGCCCAGCAAAATCCTTCTCCGCGATCGCAACCCACATTCTGCGATCGCAGAGAAGGAAACGAGATAGCAGAAATTCTGGTTTTTCCAACTTAGCTCTCGGGGGTCTAAAACACACCCGAGCCCCTCCGGACGCCGTCCAAAAGCATCGGCAAGTCTGTATTCATGATACGGACTCGCTCGAACTTCTGGAACCTGAATAACAACCACGAAACTCAGAATTCAACCCCAAAACCAAATTGAATCAAAACTTAAGAACTTCAAATTCTAGAATTCACTTCAACGCGCCGAACCGGCCTAAACTACTCGGAATAACTTCAAATTTTGCAGACAAGTTATAAATGACACAACGGAACTATTCTTGGTCTCGGAATTTCATTCGGACCTCGAGAACATAAACTCACCTTTCAAGCCAAATTTGAAATCCTTTAAAAACCTCAAAACTTCATTAACTCCATTTTTCCTCATTTTGATCCGAAACCAATCAAATCAAGTCCGTTTCTTACCAAATTTCATAGATAACTTATATAACACATATTGAACCTGTTCCGAGCTCTGAAATCATAATACGGGCTCGGCAGCACAGGTTTCACATCAAGGTTCATTTTCATAAGCCTTTAATATTTTCATAAAATAATTTTCTTTAAAAATTCATTTCTCGGACTTGGGTCCTCGGAATTCGATTCCGGGCATACGCCCAAGTCCCATATTTTCCTACGGACCTTCCGGGACCGTCGGATCACGAATCCGGGTCCGTTTACCAAAAATGTTGACCAAAGTCAACTTTATTCAATTAATTACCAAAAGTTAACTCTTAATCAAGTTTTTCACATAAAGGCTTCCCGGCTATGGGCCCGGGATGCGCACGCACATCGAGGTGAGATTAATGGAGGCTTTCGAGCCTCGAAACACAATCCAAATTAGATGCACATAAGATGACCCCGTTTTGGGTCATCACAATCTCCCCCTCTAACACAAACATTCGTCCTCGAACGGACGTAGAGTCGTACCTGAAGTGCCGAATAGCTGTGGATACCTGCTCTGCATGTCCTCCTCGGACTCCCAAGTTGCCTCACAGGCTGGTTGGCCCCTCCACTGGACCTTTACGGTAGAAATTCTCTTAGACCTCAACTGGCGGTCCTGCCTATCAATAATAGCGATTGGCTCCTCCTCGAAGCCCAACTTCTCATCTAACTGAATAGTGCTGAAATCAATCACGTGAGAGAAATAGACATGATATCTCCGGAGCATGGATACATGAAATACCAGATGAACCCTCGTTAAGGCGGGAGGTAAAGCGAGCTCATAAGCAACCTCCCCGACTCGCCTCAACACCTCG
>ML255536.1:0-74934 GCA_005239495.1 Nicotiana undulata
ATGGTATAGATGCTGATCGGATGAATGGTTGCTAGTTTCTACGTGTCTCTTTCATCATCGACAGTATATGGAAGTGTTAGAGCGAGGCATGGTTTAATAAGAGGGTATGTACCGGTATTGAGTTGTTTGGGCAGCTATTGTGATTAGGAGTTATCGCTATGGGTGGTTGAGTCATGAGGTATATTATGTGATTTCATCTTGTGTTACGGATATGGCTTGATACAGCGTGGTCAGAGTATTTCAGTTTATAGTTGTAGGATTTTTGATCTTGTAAATTGATTCAGAAGTGAAAATGTAGTTCTAAGGTTTATGGGTCAGGATTTAATAATGAAATTTCAGTTATGTTGTGTTATCAGACCTAGATGGGGTAGGGTGATGTGGGATCACCTCCGAATATGTGCATGGTGGGTTACACAACAATTTTGGTGGTGTGTGGAACAACTTTAGAAACGTTTGAGGACGAACGTATGTTTAAGTGGGGGAGAATGTAACGACCCGGTCGGTCGTTCTGTAGAATTTGTATTATAATTACTGTTATTGACTTGTCATAGGATGGTTATACTGTTATTGATGTGTTAGAGTTGGTAGGCTTGAAATTGGAATGGTTATAATGAGAAATTAGTCACTTAATCTTTAAAAATAGCCTTAAAGTTAAAAAAGTCAACTGAGAGTTGACTTATTGGTAAACAACCTCGGAATGTGGATTTTATGGCTCGAATAGCTTTGTTAGGTGATTTGGGACTTAGGAGTGTGTTCAGAATAATTTTGTGACGTCCGGTGTAGAATTAGGCTTGAATTGGCGAAAGTTAGTTTTGGTGATTTCCGGTTGGCACTGGAAAATAGGCTATCAGGGTCGGAATGGAATTCCGATAGTTAGAACGGGTTCGTGATGTCATTTGGGATATTTCTGCAAAATTTCAGGTCAATCGGAGTTGTTTCGGATAGTTTCGGCATCGTTGGTGGATTTTAGAAATTTGAAAGTTCTTAGGCTTGAATCCGATGTGATTTTGGTGTTTTGATGTTCTGAGGGTGAAACTAAGTCTGAATGATCATATGTGATATGTTGGTAAATTTGGTTAGGGTCCCGAGGGGCTCGGGATTGATTTCGAATGATTATTAGACTCATTTAGACTTGAAACAATTGCTGGTTTTCTGGTTTTTGCACAGCAGGAATCCCTTCACTGCGATCGTGTGAGGAGAGTCGCGATCGCGTAGTGCATATGGAGAGGGGGCAGAATTTACTCTCTGCGATCGCAGAGGTTGATCAGGTCGAGCAGTGCGATCGCGTGGACTTGATCGCGATCGCGTAGGGTCAGTCAGGCGCGTGGGGGTGAGGTCAAATGGTCTTCGCGATCGCGTGCGTGTGGTTGCGATCGCGGGGGGTTGAACTATTGTGAAGCGCGGTCGCGTGGCTTATGCCGCGATAACAGGTGAGTAAAGTGGGGGGCCAGGGAATTTTATTCTTCGCGATCGCGTGAGGACTTCCGCGATCGCAGTGAAGAAATAACTGGGCAGTTATAAAATAAACCCTCCGCGACCATTAACCCTTTTTACACCACTTTTGAACGGGGAGAGGCTTTTGAGGCGATTTTGAAGAGGGAAAATCAGTGTTCATCATAGAGGTAAGTATTTTGGTCATTAAAACTTGATTATAGGTGATTAAGGAGCATAATCACAGGGTTTAATTCATGGAAATCAATAGAAAAAGGTGGGTTTAGGGATTGAGATTATGAGACCTTTAGGGATTGATTTGAGGGGTCAAACGAACTCCGATTAGCGTTCCTTATATGAATGGACTCATGAGATGACGAAGAACATTTTGGTATAAAAATTTCTGAGTTCCATGACGCGGGCCCGGGGGTCGGGTTTTAGCAAATTTTGGGTTTTGAGCTAAAACTGATATTTTTCAATTGGAATTCATTCCTTAAGCATAATTTGATGATAACAATCTTAACTTGGTAGATTTGGAGCATTCGGAAATGGATTCGAGAGGCAAGCGTATTGCAGAATAGTTTCCGGGCTAGTTTGAGGTAAATAATGTCTTTAAATCCTGTCCTGAGGATATGAAACCCCGAACTTTACATCCTTTCACGGGTTTTGGAATGCAAAGGTTGGAACTTTGGAAATATATTCCCTATTTAGGCATTTATTGAGTTGCGAAATCGATTTTTAAGCCTAAGCTTAATAGTATTGTTATATTTTGATATGATTTGGGCTGTAAGCCATGTTTGGGGCCTAGTGCCGATTTGTTTACCCCTTGGGGGATGTTTTACTATTTTCCTCACTGATATGTTATGGATTTCACTCAGTCTTTTCTCGATAAATTGTTTTGAAACTCAGAGTATTTTGATACTATTTCTTGAAAAATGAAACACTATTTTTGGGTCGAGAACCCGGTATATTTATGGCCTGAAGGGCATGATGAGAGTGTCCGGCTGAGTGAGGCTGCAAGCCTATATTGTGAGGATGATATGATATGAGTGAGGCTGCGGGCTTATATTGTGTGTGATTTATGCCATGCTGTGGCTTCTTATAGCGCTTGGGCTGTAGGAGCCCCTCCGGAGTCTGTACACACCCCCAGTGAGCGCAGATACCTAATGAGTGATGCCCGCGGGGATTATGCTAAGTGATTGTGAGGTTGCCTGATGGGAAGAGTGACTGTGAGATTGCCTGATGGGCAGAGTGATTGTGAGGTTGCCTGATGGGCAGAGTGATTGTGAGGTTGCTTGATGGGCTAATACTGAAAGAAATTGGTACGAGAAATGATTATGACCCGAGGGGAAGATTTACATTTATTTTACTGAGTTTTGAACTATGATTCACTTCGTTTTCAAACTGATTTTTACTGAGAGTTTTACTGAGATATATTGAAATTATACTTGTTTCAAAGGATTTCTGGAAATCGGTTTTTGAACTTATGTACTTGATGAATACTACTTGGTGACTTGGTGTACTACTGTTATGTGAATTGGTGTATCTGTACTGTGTGTTTTATAATTCTCGGACTGATATTTATTTTCATTACTACTGAGTTGACGTACTCATCATTACTCCCTGCACCTCTGTGTGCAGATCCAGGTATTGATTCGGAACAATAGTCGTCCGAGTTCGTTAGCAGCAGCTTACGAGATTTCGAGGTAGCTGTCCAGCGTCCACAGCTTCTCCATTTCCCCTCCTTATGTAGTATTAATATATTATTCCTAGACTTTGTCTATGACAATAGCAGAGTTAGTTTATTTCGTAGATGCTCATGACATGTTGACTTCGGGTCTTGGGGACGGTTGTAAACTATTAGCTTGATTGTTTTGTTTAAAGATTTCGAAATTTATCTGCGTGTTATGAATTGCTGAAAACAAATTGAGATATTTGAAAAGAAAAATGTGAAAATTTTGAGTGTTGGCTAGCCTAGTTCCACGATAGGCGCCATCACGACCTGTTAGGATTTGGGGTCGTGACAAGTATGAACTGCTCATACAACAAATCATCCCAGACATGACCAACAGTCTCACACGATGCCACAATGTGCCATCAGGCCATAACCCGAACATGATACATAAAGAAATGACTCAGGAAGGGACTACTCAACCCACACAACTAGTATTAACTTTCCTTAGAAAACAGGAAGCAAAATATAAGAAAAATAAACATAGGAACCTTACTCGACATCACACTGTTGTGGCGTGCAACCCAATGCAAATAACATACCCGTGGCGGCGTGCCACTCGATCCACACATGAAATTTACACAAGAAGATACACACCGAGCTAGATTGCTCATTGCCACAAATACTGAATATCGATCACAAGCACGCTAAGCGCATAATACCATCCCGGGGAGACTGATAGAGCCATATGCTACAAGACTTAAGCACAACTGAGGTGCAATATATATACTCTGAATCTCAAGATCTCCTGCTCACATAACATCATCACTACACGGAGACTCAACACATATGGATTTATCAAGCCGTTTCACAACTCACACGGCACAATCATAATATTACATGTAATGGACGAAGACGGAACAACATCTGATATTCCAATACCCCTCCTTGAGAAGCGCTATACCGAAATGATCACATCTGACTCCCATGGGGCCCATAATCTTATTTAAATTCATTCACAAACATTAGGCCGATTCTGCTCGCACTGAACTAGGCTGATAGCCTTGCCTGGATCCATAATAACTCACTTTTATCTTAACGTGCAAGAACACCCATTATAGCCGGGACAACCACCCCACAATCCACAATGAAATGAACTGAACGCCTTCCAGGCATAAATTCTCAAATAAGCAACATTACACTTCCTTATACTTTGTCTAAATCTTCAATTAATCAGGTGACTACAAGTCGCACTTATACAATCTTCTCGTGGTCATGCTCCCACGTCCTTCCACACAAGGTAACAAGTCTGCACATCCATACCACCGACCACACTAATGCTGTAAAACAAATCAAGAACCCATAACCAGGGTGCAAGTCTCCTTCACCAATCACCGATCTCAGGTGACACTGAAGACAACACCAACTTACTCTAAACATTCATATCCCTTTTTCTTGCTCATCCGAGCTCATGACATTCTCGTTAACACTGAACTGCAATCTTGATCCTTACTTCCAATTCCATACTACTTACTGCACCTGACACACAGAATTCCATCATAACTCCTGAACTACTAATAGGGTGGACACTTCATCCTATAGAAAGCTTTTACTCACCTCAATTTAAGAGAACCATACCAACACATGAGTGAACTCTCATCATCACAAAACAGGCAATCCTCAAGGAGTAATCTATACCACCATAACCTTCCGGGATCCGCCTGTACCTGACAAGCCATAATACTTGAATGCTTCCAAATAAAGTCTATTACGGCGGCCGACAAGCCTCGCACACACCGGCACAAACCACATGCCTAACTTAATCACACTGAAGGAACTGATCACTGCCGTACATGTGCCATTTCAACCGTGTCTAATCAATCTATCTTCTTTTAATCATCCTTAATTGCCTCAGAAATAATAGTAACTCCATTCAACACATGACAAACTCAATCCTCACTCATACCGAGTGGCCTTAATCCACGAGACCATGCTGTCTCAATCCCACAAACTGTCTCACACCCTCCTAGTGCACATTCACATCTTCGACTGATATACCCATCCTGATAATCCTTCTCCAAGTATGGGGTTTATTATTCTCATCCCTCCAATACTAAACTGTGAACCGAAAACATCATGGAACATTCCGGGCCTCCTATTGCAATTTGTTGCAAGGCCCGACTTTAAGCCATGCTGCGGACATGAAACCCTTAAGCACCGCATCCTTAACCTTCGAATTCATTAGGTCTACTATTGAGAGTCACCCACTCCGACTTGGCCCCGAATACAATCAACTCCAAGTGTAACGACCCGACCTGTCATTTCAGGGATTTAAGCTCTGTTCGGTGGTGTAAGGTCATAAACAGCTTCACGTGGTGTATGTCTACCTGCGTGTGTGGTTAGATTCAGTTACGGATAATTCGGAGTCGAATTGGGAGAAAAATTTCAGTTTTGGAAGCTTAAGTGATGAAAGTTGATCGGAGGTTTGATTTTTGTGTAAACAGCCTCGGAATGAGTTTTAGTTAATTCCAACAACTTCGTATGATGATTTTGGACTTAGGCGCGTGTCCGGAATTGGTTTTGGAGGCCTATAGAGTGATTTGAGGTATTTTGGCGAAACTTAGAATTTTGGCGATTTCGGCCGATAGGTAAAATTTTGATATCGAGCTCGGAATCAAATTCCGGGAATTACTGTAGGTCCGTTGTGTTATTTGTGACGTGTCTGCAAAATTTGGCGTCATTTCGGGTTGGATTGATAGGTTTCGACACGAGTCTTGATATTTGAAGTTTTGAAAATTCATAAGTTTGATTTTTGGGTTGATTCGTCGTTTTTAGAGTTCTTTTATGTGTTTTGAAACCTCGAGAGAGTCCGTGTTAGGTTATATGACTTGTGTGTGTGGTTGTACGGGGTTCTAGGGGCCTCGGGTGTGTTTCAGATAGGTTTTAGATCGATTTTTCCTCACTTTCCACTGCTATCATATGTCTTCTGTATCTCCATTCTAGGCGATTGCATAGGCTTAGTCGCAATCGCATAGTGTCAATTTGATATGCCCAGTTTTCCTCTATGCGTTCGCCACTTCCTGTACGCGATCGCGGAGGCCAATCATTTTCTTAAACGCGATCGCACACCTTCCATCGCGACCGCGTAGGGTAGCCCCAGGCCTAGCGTACGTTTTCCCTTATGCGATCGCATTACCTAACCCGCGATCGCGTAGCAAACTGGCCAGCAATCCTTTTCTCCCTTATATGCGATCGCATCCGTAGTCCTGCGATCGCATAGAACACTTTTTTCCAGCAAAAATATTTCTTCTACGTGATCGCATGTATACTCCCGCGATCACGATTCATTAAAAACAATCTGGGCAGAAAAGATTATATTCCAAAATCGAGGGTTAGGCCATTATTATCATATTTTGACTTCTAGAGCTCGGTTCTTGGCAATGTTTGAAGGGGTTTTCACACAAATCAAATGGGTAAGTGTTATTCCACTAGAATTAATTATATTTCATGAATTATTTCTTGATTTTATCATTTAATTTGTGTTTTGGGTTGTGTAACGACCCGACCAGTCGTTTTGAGCTCTAGCACGTCGTTCAGCGGTTGGAAGTCATGAACAACTTCATTTCGGGTTTATTGAGTTGTGCGTATGGTTAGAATTAAAATTCAGGAAGATCGGAGTTGAATGGGAAGGATAATATTCATTTTAGAAGCCTTAAGTTGAAGAAATTGAGAAAGACTAGAATTTTGAGTAAACGACCTCGGAATCAGGACCCGAAGGTTCCAGCAGGTTCGTATGATGATTTCGGACTTGGGCTTATGTCCGGATCGGGATTTGGATAACCCGGGAGCGCTTCGGTGTATATTGTGGAAGTCAGCATTTTTGAAGAAATTTCCTAAGTTTGGCTTGAAGCGCATTTCAATGATATTGATGTCCGTTTGAGACTCTGAGTCTGGGAATAGCTCCGTATGGTGAACCTAGAGTTGGGAGCGTGATCGGAAGTGAATTCGAATATCCGGAGGTCATTTGGATAAAGATAGAAAATTGAAGGTTTTGAAGAATCCGACCGGAAGTGGGAATTTGATATCAGGGTCGGAATGTGATTCCGGGAGTTGGAGCAGGTCCGTAATGTTGAATATGACTTGCGTGCAAAATTTGGGGTCAGTCGGACGTGATTTGACAGGGTTCAGCATCAGATGTGGAAGTTGAAATTTCTTAAGTCTTAAAGATTTGGATTAGAGAGCGATTCGTCGTTTCGATGTTGTTTGATGTGTTTTGAGGCTTCGAGCAAGTCCGTGTTATGTTTCGGGATACGTTGGTGTAATTAGACGGGGTCCCGGGGGCCTCGGGTGGATCCCGATTGGTTAACGGATCGAAAGTTGAAGTTTGAAAAGAGCTGAAGTTGTTGTCATCTGGTGCGACCGCACCTGCGATGGAATTTCCGCAGGTGCAGCCTTGGTGCCGCAGTAGCGAAGGGCGGCTGAGCTAGGCTGGAACCGCAGGTGCGAGGGAATTTCTGCACCTGCGAAGGCGCAGGTGTGGCCTTTGGATCACAGGTGCGAAGTTTGGCTGGAGTCGAGGAAGTCGCAGGTACGAAATATCGAGCGAACCCGCGGAAGCGCAGGTGCGAGCGAAAGACCGCAGGTGCGGAAAACGACCTTGGCAGATTGTTTTAAAACCGAGAATGGTTGGTCATTTCCTCATTTCTTCTTTGGTTTGGGCGATTTTGGAGGAGCTTCAAGAGAGGATTTTCGTCATGAATCACAAGGTAAGTAACTCCTTCATGTTTCCAAGTTTAGTACAAGATTTATTACATAGATTTGATATGAGAAATTGGGAAAATGTGGAGAAATTGCAAGGAAACCTAGAATTTGATAAATGTGATTTCTGCCACGAATTGAGCATAAATTTTGGAGTAAATTGTGTAATTGAATTAGTAAAGCTTAGGGTAGAGATTTTTCTTCAAGAAATTTCGAAGTCCGGGCACGTGGGCCCGAGGGCATTTTGTTCATCTCATTGAGCCGGGTTGAGGAACTCTTTAATTTGAATTTGTTATGATCTATTGAGTATATTTTCATTGAATTATCATTATTTGGATAGTTTGGGAGCGTTGCGCATCCATTTGAAGTCGTCGTAGAGGCTCGGAAGCCGGTGATGAATCTTCGGAGCGAGGTGAGTCTCCTTTCCAACCTCGTAAGGGGGAAATGTCCCCATAGGTTCCTTATTTGTTATGTATACATGTTGTGGGGGCCGCGTACGTACCAAGTGACGAGAGTCCGTACGTGGCAACTATATTGCTATGTCGGGTAGCCTTAGGACTCACGAGCATGCCTCTATGTGCCTTATTTGTACTTTGTATGTATTGTAAGTTGTGATTTTTGTTGAGATGGCATGGAAAGGTGAAATACTATGATTTCAATCCCAGTTGGCTACACTGGTATTGGCACGGTCCTGTTGGGTTCACTGTCGAGTCGGTACACATATAAACCTATATATATGAATATGCACTTATCTTTATCGAGTGAACACACGAGTCGCACGTAAGATTCGCGATCGTGGGTAGCTTATCTTTATCGAGTCAGCACACGAGTCGCAGGCAAGATTCGCGATCGTGGGTAGCTTATCATTATCGAGTCAGCACACGAGTTGCAGGTAAGATTCACGATCGTGGGGAGATTATCATTATCGAGTCAGCACACGAGTCGTAGGTAAGATTCGCGATCGTAGGTAGCTTATCATTATCGAGTCAGCACATGAGTCACAGGTAAGATTCACGATCGTGAGTAGCTTATCATTATCGAGTCAGCACACGAGTCGCAGGTATGATTCGCGATCATGGGGAGCTTATCATTATCGAGTTAGCATACGAGTCGCAGGTATGATTCGCGATCGTGGGGAGCTTATCATTATCGAGTCAGTACACGAGTCGCAGGTATGATTCGCGATCGTGGGTTTCTTATGACCTCAGTCCTTATGACCACCCTTATGACTCCAGCCGGTTGTCTTGTCCGTGTCTGTATATGCTCCTTGGGTTCTGGTTCACTTATAACTTTATAGTCAGGCATTCGTTAAGAGAAAAGTTTAGTACATTGAGGTTCATTTTCAGTTATTACCTGAATTTCCTTATTTGATATGCACTTGTTTTTTACTGTCCTACTGCTTTCGCCATATCCTATCATATATTATATTGTTGGACCTTAGTGAGTGTCTAGTCGACCTCTCGTCACTACTTCTTCGAGTTTAGACGGGATACTCACTGGGTACATATATGTTTATGTACTCATGCTACACTTTCTGTGCATTTTGTTGCACATGTATCTTCATAGTTCAGCGATTGATTTGGAGACTTACTCAGGCTGCATTCATCCGGAGGCGTTGCGCAGTTGACAGAGTCTCCGTCTTTCTATATCTTTACATTGTATCTCTATTGCCTTTGTCCCATTTATTTCTCGGACAAGAGTTGTATAATTGTATAAATTCTTAGAAACTACTCATGTACTTGTGTCACCGGGTTCTGGGGATGTGGTTAGTCTTGTTTTATTGAATTAAATGGATTTCTTGTCGTGTTTAATTTACAAAAATTTACTTAATTGATTATGAAATGCAATAAAGGCAACATTTTCGAAATTGTTAAATAGGAAGGTATTTCAACTGATTAAGGGGTTGGCTTGCCTGATAGTGGTGTCCGGCGCCATCACAACTCATAGGGTTTGGGTCGTGACAACGTGGTATCAGAGCTCTAGCTTCCCCTAGGTTTCACGAGTCATGAGCAAGTCTAGTAGAGTCTTGCGGATCGGTACGAAGACGTCTGTACTTATCTTCGAGAGGCTACATGGCTGTTAGGAGTACTTTCGTTCTTGGTTCCTCATCGTGCGATTTGATTCCTTTGAGGCTTATGCCGATGTTTCTTCCTACTCAATCTTACGCGTCGCGAAGCGCTTGTTATGAATCGGGAATTTGAGGAGTTGTAATGGTGCTACAGATATGGTGCGTGAAGTCTTTCGTGCATAGTTTTTGGGGCTGTTATTGTTGCCCTGCAAGAAGAATGTTATGTTGCTTCAGTTTGGTGGCTGTGTTTCTGAGAACTTTGAGGCTGTGCTCAGATTGTTATGGTGTTTTCGATTGGTTAACGCGCGGTGTTGGTATGTTGATAGAATTATTGCCCGTGTGTTGGAAGTGACGAATGGCTTGAAGGGAGGTCTTCTTAGGGGGCGATTTTGAGATTTCAGTATTTTAGTTCCGGCGAAAGAAAGGAATCTGGACTATGAAAAGTTCCGGTTGGGATTGATAAAGTAGCAAGACTTTGTGGTTTTGAGTGAGGTGGAATACTCAATCGTGATGTAATATTGTCGTCATTGATCGAATGGGATGCGTTAAGTTCGTCAGTGTTATGGTTCTTCAGTTGCATTGGGTTAAAGTGTTGTGAAGCAGTATTGAAGGAACGGATGTCGGAGATCGTGATGTGTGGTGGTTCAGAATATAATAGTTACTTCTAGGAAGAAAGCTCGAGGAAGATGATCATTGAAGAGTCTGAAGTAGTGGTGATCTGCGGGTTAAAGAGCTACGAGAAATGATATTGCATTGAGGTCGCAGCGAGAAGCATGTGAGGAAGGAAGTCACGAGAGACGTGTCAGATGGTAGCTAAATTTCTGAAAGGCCAAGTGGAAGGAACGAAAGTCGGTAGTTGCTTAAAGGAAAGAGTTTAACAAGTGGAAGAGTGGCGGCGTAGCATGAGGTCAGTGGTAGGACGACTGCCTATCTTAAGGGAAAGTTGGAGTGATTTGAGAGCTGTAGTGGATCAGAAGATGTGGTGGAGCAGTTAATAGATGTCCAGGAGGAGCGGGCAGGCATGCAAGGTTGGTGAATGAGAACAGGCTTAGGGTGGGGTATTGATGTCGTAGAGGGGCTGACGGATTGGTTGAGCAAGATCATGCTAGCAAGGGAGGAAGGATTCCAGCATGGGTCTAGAGTGAGGTAAGGAGTATCTTCGGGCTAAGTGGGAGAGTGCCACCTCCTGCAATTCGGTTGTAGGATCGTGTTCTCATAGGGTTGCAGATTCGTCGGCATATCGGCAAGTTGTAAGGGCAGTGACTCAATCACATATTCCATTGAAAGGATGTTCAGGTGCTAGAAGAGCCTTGGAGTTGATTGTATTCGGGGCCAGTCAGAGTGGGTGACTCGCAGCAGTGATCCTAGTAAATTCGGAGGATTAGGGATGCGGTGTTTAAAGGTTTCAAGCAGTAATATGATTAAGAATCGGGCTTTTGCAGCGTAATTCCTGAGAGAAGGGAAAGATGATTGAAGTGTTCTATGTTACTTTCAGCATGCAGGATAGTATCGGAGGAGTGAGAGAAATAGACTCCGGGTTGTAGAAAGATTATCAGGAGGTTGTGAGATGGGTTGCGGAATTTAGGCAGCATAGTCGCGTGAATCAAGGTCACTCGGGATGAGTGAGGGTTAAGGTTCTATGAGTTGAAGGAAGTTACTATTACCTTTGAGGCAACTAAAGATGATTAAAAGAAGATAGATTGGTTAGCCATGGTTGAAATGGCACAAGTACGACAGTGATTAGTTTTTTCGGCATGATTGAGTACGTGTTCGGTTTGTGCAGATATGTGTGGGGCCTGTCGACCGTCGTAATAGATCTCAGTTGGAAGCATTCAAGTGCTATGGCCTGTCAGGTGTAGGCGGGTCCCAGAAGAGTTATGGTGGTTCAGACCACTACTCAAAGATTTGCATGTATTGTGATTGTGAGAGCTCACTTGTGTGTTGTTATGGTTCTCAGGAATTGAGGTAAGTAAAGGTTTCTATATGTGATGAAGTGTTCACCCTGTTAGTGGTTCAGGAGTTATGATGGAACTTCCTATGCTATAAAATATTGGCATGTTATGTGCAATAAGCGGCATGTAACTGGAAGTAAGAATCGAGATTGCAGTTCGGTGTTAACAAGGATGTCATGAGCTCAGGGGAGCAAGAACAAGAGATTTGAATGTCTAGAATAAGCTGATGTTGTCTTTAGTGTCATCTGAGTTCGGTGTTTGGTGAAAGGGGATGTGTATCCTGGTTACGGGTCCTTGAATTGTTTTACAACCTTAGGATGGTCGGTGGTATGGATGTGCATACCTGTTGCTTTGGGTGGAAAGTCGTGGGAGTGTGACCACGGGAAGATTGTGTAAGCGTGACTTGTAGTCACCTGATTGATTGCAGATTTAAACTAAGTATAAGGAAGTATAATATTGCTTATTTGAGAATATATGCCTTAAAGGCATTCGATCCAGTTAGTTGCGAATTGTGGGGTGTTTGACCCTGCTATGATGGTTGCTCTTGTGTGTTATGTGAAAACGGTGGGTTATTATGGACCCAGTAAGACTATCAACCTAGTTAAGTGCGAGTAAAATTGGCTTGAAGTGAATGAATGGATTTAAACAAGATTTTGGGCTTCATGCAAGTCAGATGTGTTCATTTCAGTATAGCGCTCCTCAAGGAGGGGTGGTGGGATGTCAGGCGTTGTCCTATCTTTGTCAATTCACGTAATATTATGATTGTCTTTTGAGATTCAGATTATATATCGCACCTCAGTTGTGCTTGAGTTTTGTAGCATATGGATCTATCAGTCTCCCCAGAATGGTATTATGCACTCAACGTGCTTGTGACCGATGTCAGTAAATTGTAATAGTGAGCAATTCAGCTCTTTGTATATATTTCTTTATGTAAAATTCTATGATAGGATCGGGTGGCACGCCGCCACGGGTATGTTATTTGGATCGGGTTGCGCCTTGCAACAGTGTGATGTGGAGCAAGACTCCTATAGTGATTATTCTTGTGTTTTACTTCCTATTTTTCTGAGGAAAGTTCATATTTGTTGTGTGAGTTGAGTAGTCCCTTCCTGAATCATTTCCCGGTGTATCATATTCGAAGTGTGGCCGATTGGCGCGTTGTGGCATCGTGTGAGACTGTTGGTTATGTCTGGGGTGATTGGTTATCTGAGCAGTTCATACTGGGTGAGACGAGACTATTTGGATCAAGGATCGGGGTGATAAGATTATGCAAGTATATTGCAGGGCAATTGTCATTACTGGTTTGCAATGAGGTGATGATCTAAGCTTAGAGGAAAGATTTCAACGTGTTGTTAACTCCGCAGTTGGTTGGGAATTTCTACACATCTTTTCCGTTGTGGTAGTATCGTCAGCATTATAGCAGGATGTAGGAATATATCCGATAAGGTGCCTTGAGATCATCAAATTCGTAGAATTTTGGCCATTAAGGTTCAGGGAGCGTCATTGTGGTTAGATATTGTTAATGGATCATGCGGTGTATGGTGCTCATTCAGCAAAGGTACGCAGTTGTGTTCTGGTGCCTCGTGTAGTAGTTGATACGGTGTTCATATACTAGAAACAGGTATGGCCGAGAATTTCTGGTGTTGAAATTGAGTTCAGAGTTTGCTGTATGGATAAATGAGGTTATCTTCAGATTTTATCAAGGCTTATGTGTTCAAATGGGCTGTGGCAGCACGGGCAGGTGCACGAGGTGTTAAACAGTGATTTCAGGCAACTCAAGAGAAGTTCTTAGCACGTTCGAAGGCGAATGTCTGTTTAAGTGGGGGAGAATGTAACGACCCGACCGATCGTTTTGAGCTCTAGCACGTCGTTCAGCAGTTGGAAGTCATGAACAACTTCATTTCGGGTTTATTGACTTGTGCGTATGGTCGGAATTAAAATTCAGGAAGATCGGAGTTGAATGGGAAGGAGAATATTCATTTTAGAAGCCTTAAGTTGAAGAAATTGAGTAAGACTGGAATTTTGAGTAAACGACCTCGGAATCAGGACCCGAAGGTTCCAGCAGGTTCGTATGATGATTTCAGACTTGGGCGTATGTCCGGATCGGGATTTGGATAACCTGGGAGCGCTTCGTTGTATATTGTGGAAGTCAGCATTTTCGAAGAAATTTCCTAAGTTTGGCTTGAAGCGCATTTCAATGATATTGATCTCCGTTTGGGACTCCGAGTTTGGGAATAGCTCCATATGGTGAACTTGGAGTTGGGAGCGCGATCGGAAGTGAATTCGGATGTCCAGAGGTCATTTTGAAGTCATTTGGATAAAGATAGAAAATTGAAGGTTTTGAAGAATCCGACCGGAAGTGGGAATTTGATATTGGGGTCGGAATGTGATTCCGGGAGTTGGAGCAGGTCCGTAATGTCGAATATGACTTGCGTGCAAAATTTGGGGTCAATCGGACGTTATTTGACAGGGTTCGGCATCAGATGTGGAAGTTGAAATTTCTTAAGTCTTAAAGATTTGGATTAGAGAGCGATTCGTCGTTTCGATGTTGTTTGTTGTGTTTTGAGGCTTCAAGCAAGTCCGTGTTATGTTTCGGGATACGTTGGTGTAATTAGACGGGGTCCCGGGGGCCTCGGGTGGATCCCGAGTGGTTAACGGATCGAAAGTTGAAGTTTGAAAAGAGCTGAAGTTGCTGTCATCTGGTGCGACCGCACCTGCGATGAAATTTCCGCAGGTACGGAGCCGCAGGTGCGGCCTTGGTGCCGCAGGAGTGAAGGGCGGCTGGGCTAGGCTGGAATCGCATGTGCTAGGGAATTTCTGCACCAGTGAAGGCGCAAGTGCGGCCTTTGGATCGCAGGTGCGAAGTTTGGCTGGAGTCGAGGAAGCCGCATGTGCGGAAGATCGAGCGCACCTGGCGAAGCGCAGGTGCGAGCGAAAGACCGCTGGTGCGGAAAACGACCTGGGCAGATTGTTTTAAAACCGAGAATGGTTGGTCATTTCCTCATTTGTTCTTTGGTTTGGGCGATTTTAGAGGAGCTTCAAGAGAGGATTTTCGTCATGAATCACAAGGTAAGTAACTCCTTCATGTTTCCAAGTTTAGTACAATATTTATTACATAGATTTGATATGAGAAATTGGGAAAATGTGGAGAAATTGCAAGAAAACCTAGAATTTGATAAATGTGATTTCTGCCACGAATTGAGCGTAAATTTGGAGTAAATTGTGTAATTGAATTAGTAAAGCTTCGGGTAGAGATTTGTCTTCAAGAAATTTCGATGTCCGGGCATGTGGGCCCGAGGGAATTTTGGTCATCTCATTGAACCGGGTTGAGGAACTCTGTAATTTGAATTTGTTATGATCTATTGAGTATATTTTCATTGAATTATCGTTATTTGGATAGTTTGGGAACGTTGCGCATCCATTTGAAGTCGTCGTAGAGGCTTGAAAGCCGGTGATGAATCTTCGGAGCGAGGTGAGTCTCCTTTCCAACCTCATGAGGGGGAAATGTCCCCATAGGTTCCTTATTTGTTATGTATACATGTCGTGGGGGCCGCGTACATACCAAGTGACGAGAGTACGTACGTGGCGACTATATTTCTATGTCGGGTAGCCTTAGGACTCACGAGCATGCCTCTATGTGCCTTATTTGTACTTTCTATGTACTGTAAGTTGTGATTTTTGTTGAGATGGCATGGAAAGGTGAAATACTATTATTTCAATCCCAGTTGGCTACAGTGGTATTAACACGGTCCTGTTGGGTTCACTGTCGAGTCGTTACACATATAAACCTATATATGAATATGCACTTATCTTTATCGAGTCAGCACACGAGTCGCAGGTAAGATTCGCGATCGTGGGTAGCTTATCTTTATCGAGTAAGCAAACGAGTCGCAGGTAAGATTCACGATCGTGGGTAGCTTATCATTATCGAGTCACAACACGAGTTGCAGGTAAGATTCGCGATCGTGGGGAGCTTATCATTATCGAGTCAGCACACGAGTCGCAGGTAAGATTTGCGATCGTGGGTAGCTTATCATTATCTAGTTAGCACACGAGTCGTAGGTAAGATTCACGATCGTGGGGAGCTTATTATTATCGAGTCAGCACACGAGTCGCAATTAAGATTCGCGATCGTGGGGAGCTTATCATTATCGAGTCAGCACATGAGTCGCAGATATGATTCGCGATCGTGGGGAGCTTATCATTATTAAGTCAGCATATGAGTCGCAGGTATGATTCGCGATCGTGGGTATCTTATGACCTCATTATGACCACCCTTATGACTCCGGTCGGTTGTCTTGTCCGTTTTTGTATATTCTCCTTGGGTTCTGGTTCACTTATAACTTGATAGTCAGGCATTGGTTAAGAGAAAATTTTAATACATTGAGGTTCATTTTCAGTTATTACCTGAATTTCCTTATTTGACATGCACTTGTTGATTACTGTCCTACCTGCCTACTGCTTTCGCCATATCCTGTCATATATTATATTGTTGGACCTCAGTGAGTGTCTAGTCGACCTCTCGTCACTACTTCTTCGAGTTTAGACAGGATACTCACTGGGTACATATATGTTTGTGTACTCATGCTACACTTTCTGTGCATTGTTTTGCACAGGTATTTTCATAGTTCAGCGATTGATTTGGAGACTTACTCGGGCTGCATTCATCCGGAGGCGTTCCGCAGTTGACAGAGTCTTCTTCTTTCTATATCTTTACATTGTATCTCTATTGCCTTTGTCCCATTTATTTCTCGGACAAGAGTTGTATAATTGTATAAATTCTTAGAAACTGCTCATGTACTTGTGTCACCGGGTTCTGGGGATGTGTTGAGTCTTGTTTTATTGAATTAAATGGATTTCCTGTCGTGTTTAATTTACAAAAATTTATTTATTTGATTATGAAATGCAATAAAGGCAGCAATTTCGAAAATTTTAAACAGGAAGGTATTTCAACTGATTAAGGGGTTGGTTTGCCTGATAGTGGTGTCCGGCGCGAGCACAACCCATAGGTTTTGGGTCGTGACAGGTTGAAGAAATTGTGGGATTTGAAAGAAAACTTCTAAATGAAAAATTATGATTTGAAGGACGAAATAACATCGGAATTTGATAAATTTAGTATGGGTGAACTCGTATCGGAATGAGTAATCGGATTTTGTATAATTTGTCGGGTTCCGAGGCGCGGGCCTGGGGGTCAACTTTTGCGTCGATTTTTATAATTTTGTAAATATTGAAACTTTATTGTTCGGAATAGTTCCTTATACGTGTTATGTGTATTTTGAAGTTGTTTTAGTTGATTTTGAGCCGTCCGGAGGTCTTTTCGCCCGAGAAGTTCACTTTTGAGTACCGGGTTGTCGTCTTTGAGGTAAGTATCTTGCCTAACCTTGTGTGGAGGAACCACCCCTTAGGATTGAGCCTTCTTTGTTGAATGTAGTCCGTGTATGCGAGGTGACAAGTGCGTACTCGGACTTATTTGCAAATATATTGCCCTTTTAGGATTTGTAGGTTCTTGTGTTTCCTGTGTTTGAATTGTAATTGTTACATTTGAAATATTACTAGTGCGTCATTGTGTGGAAGCATTAATTCGCTAATATCTGCATCGTCGAACGATATGTCATTTGCTTCCAAGTCTTCACGAACCCGTTTCCTCTGTGTAACTGTGAACTTCGTGGTTCTTTTGCAAATTACTCCGTTTACTTCCTCACCTCCGTGTATCACGTTGACTGTTCGTTTTGGAGATGGTGATTTTGGGGGCTCCTGCATGTTCTTCATATATGTCTGCTTACCCTTTTCACTAAATAATTCTGTTAGGTCGCCCCGTTTTAACAATTTTTCTACCTCACTCTGCAAAAATATGCAATCCGACGTTCTGTGCCCATGGTCGTTATGGAATTCACACCAAAAGTCTTGGTTCCTTTTATTTGGGTTCGACCTCATTTCTTTGGGCAATCAAACCTTATCGCCCATATTTCTTAGTACTGTAATTAGTTCAGAAGTACTTACATTGAAGTTGTGGTCTTCAATTCTTGTGTTACCTCTGTTTTGTTCATCCCGATCATTTCTGGATCTTGATGAGGATGAACATGTATCTCTACCTGACGGTCTATATTCTGACCGAGTATTTTCGAACCTGGTTTGGAGCGTCTGGAACTAGTGCGATCTTACTTGTTCTTCTCATCCCGAAGGTCCCATGTAAGAGTCGTACCTGTTATTACATGTCCTCCTCTCTGGTTCGGAGCGTCTGGAACTAGTGCGATCTTCAGCCCTTGATTGGGCGATGGTGTCCTCTTTTATACGTAACTTGGTACTATACCTATTATACACATCGTTCCATGTCGTAGCTAGTAATTCTCTCAGGATTTCCTTGAGTCTTCTCGTGGCTTCTGAGCTTTTATCATTTAAATTGCTTGTAAATTCCATGGATGCCCAATTGTCAGGTACCCTTGGTAACAGCATCCTTTCTCGTTGAAACCTATCTACAAATTCACGAAGTAGCTCCGTGTCTCTTTGTTTTATTTTAAATATGTCCTCCATTCTTTTTTCGACTTTTTGCGCACCGGAGTGTGCTTTTATAAAAGAATCTGCAAGCTCAGCAAAAGAATCAATAGAATTTTCAAGGAGAAGAGAATACCAGGTTAACGATCCTTTGGTAAGTGTTTCGCCAAACTTCTTAACCAAAACTGACTCAATTTCTTGCTTTGTCAATTCATTGCCCTTCACTCCGGTGGTAAAAGCAGTCACATGGTCACGTGGGTCAGTTGTCCCGTCATATTTAGGAACATCAGGCATTTTGAATTTCTTGGGAATAGGCAGGGGCGCTGCACTTGGCTTCCAAGGTTGTTGAGAATATCTATCAACGTCAATTCCTTTGATAACAGGTGTTACTCCATGAATTGTTTTCGATTCGATCATTTTGTTCCTTCACCTGTTTCTGCAAGGTTAGTAATAAAGATTTTAACTTTAGGTTATTGGACATACCTGGTCTTGTTTCGAGGGATTCGTTGGGAGTTTCCCTACTTCCTGAGTTTGCAATAAAGATTTTAACTTTAGGTTATTGGACATACCTGGTCTTGTTTCGAGGGATTCGTTGGGAGTTTCCCTACTTCCTGAGTTTGCAATAAAGATTTTAACTTTAGGTTATTGGACATACCTGGTCTTGTTTCGAGGGATTCGTTGGGAGTTTCCCTACTTCCTGAGTTTGCTAACCCAGATTGAGGATTTTCCACAGTTATGGTGTTGTTAGGAAGTAGTGTAGGTGATGCGGCTGGTAACCCCCTCGCAAATTCTTGTAAGGCTTGATTTACATAATCCGCAATCATTTGCTTCACCTGATCTTGTTATCCTATTTGATCGTTACCATTGTGATTGTTGTTAGATCTATCTGGAGAATGTTCCCTTGAACCTGGTGGGGTTCTTGAAGGTGATGGAGTTCCATCCCTTTGTTGGTTGTTGTCGTTGGTGTAACGACCCGACCGGTCATTTTGCGTTATCGGACCTCGTTCCCCTAAATGAGGCTTCCCATAGCGGCTTATTATGATTTATAACTTGCGGGGGTGGGTGGTCTGGGATTCAAAAGTGTTTAGAGCAGTATAGGAACACTTAGTTCCTTAAGGTTGGACTTTTTGGCCAAGTTTGACTTCGGTCAACATTTTTTATTAACAACCTCGGAATCGAGTTCCGAAAGTTCCGGTAGCTTTGTATGATGATTTCGGACTTGGGAGTATGTTCGGAATGGGTTTTCGATGACCTGGGCGCATTTCGACGCCCAATATCGAAATAAGAATTTCTTTAAGTTCATATTGTGGGTTGGGACGTGTTTTGTGTTATCAAGGTCCGAACGGAATTCCGAGGTCGTGAATAGTTATGTTATGTCATTTATGACTTGCTTGTAAAATTTGGTGTCATTCCGAGTAGTATAGGTCGGTTCGGCGCATTGAAAGCGAATTCTAGAACTTTAAGTTCAAAGTTTGATTCAATTTGGTTTTGGGGTCGAATTCTTAGTTTCGTTGTTGTTTTTCACGTTCCAAAAATTCGAGCGAGTTCGTATTATGAGTACAGACTTGCCAGTGCCTTTGGGCAGGGTCCCGAGGGGCTCGGGTGAGTTTTGGACCCCTCAGAGCTAAATTCAAAACACCAAAAAATTCCAAGTTTGGTTTCCTTCTCCTTGTTCGCGGAGGGGTGACTGCGTTCGCGAAGAAGGAACTGGGCAGGGGTGGTGAATGCCCTGTGCGTTCGCAAAGGGCCCCACGATCGCGAAGGATTGGGCTTCCGACCGAGTGCGTTCGCACACCTCCCCCGCGTTCGCATAGAGTCCGGCCATTTGGGACAGGCCAGCTACCCCTTACTCTGTGCGTCCGCAGCCCACCTACCGCGTTCCCGAAGGTCTAGCCCAGCTAGCCTCCGCGCTCACCGTGTCCCCTTCACATTAACATAGAAGGCCCATGCGGGCTCAGTCACTTAAGGCACCACGAACGCACTGCCCAGGGTGCGTTCGCATAGAGTAAACCACTGGGCAATGTATTTTTATAACGGGATTTAATTCATTTTCCTCATCTTCTTCTTCTTCCTTGGGGTGATTTTTAGCATTCAAGAGGGGCAAACGACCTAGTTATTGGAGGTAAGTAATCTCTACCATAAACTTAGTTTAATACTTAGATTCTTATTTAAATTAACTACCAAATTAGTGAAAATCAAGGAATTGGGTAGTACCCTAGGGCTTTTGAGAATTTAGGGAATTACCCGTGAATTGGCTATGAAATCATACAAAAATCATATATTAACGATCCATAGGTTATGGGTGAGTGTTTCCTTTGAGAATTTTCGGAATCCGAGCGCGCGGGCCTAGGGGTGAATTTTGGGATTTTTCAAGAATGATGAATTGACTAAATGAGTAGGAGAATTCCATGCTTTGAGTATAATTTGATATATTCACGTAACGTTTGATTAGTTTCGAATCCTTGGGAGACGAATTCGGAGTTTCGGGCGCATTCTTGACCCGGGGAGTAGATTCGACACGAGGTGAGTCTCCTTTCTAACCTTGTAAGAGGGAATTCCCCATAGGTAATCTAAATGCCATGTGTTAATGTTTGTGGGGGCTACGTACATACAAAGTGACGAGAGTCCGTACGTAGCGGCTATTATTGTTATGTCCGGGTAGTTAGGCCCACATCATGCCTTATATTCTTCCTTGTAATGAATTATATGTTATGAACTCATGTTATATGTAGTATTGTTTCCCTGAGATTTATGGAATTGGATAATTGGAAGGAATTGTTTATGGAAAGTAAATTTTAAGGATTATTGTGTGTGCATATGACCGCTTCGCAATTTACATTCCGCGAGCGGAGTGTGATTTCCCCCACTCTCATGGGAGAGGGCCGTACGCCACGGCGGATTGAAAGATGCACTTATGCTTCGGACCGTTCGACCCTCGGCAGTGCACATATATGATTATGTCAAGATGCACTTATGGTTCGGGTCGTTCGACCCTCGGCAGTGCACATATATGATTATTTTTATGGCTTAGGCCGGCTGCCATTATTCCGTATGCGCATGATAAATTGTTATTGATTTCGTGGATATTGATTTGACAGATATTTGGGGGAAATGAAGTAGAAATTATTTATTTACTTCCAGCATTTACTTGGATTTTTGTGCCTTATATATTTGTTGCTTCACTACCTTTACATGCCTACCGCTTTCATCATATTCTGTTATATTATATGGTTGGACCTTAGTGAGTGTCAAGTCGACCTCTCGTCATTACTTCTTTGAGATTAGACGGGATACTCACTGGGTACATATTTACTTATGTACTCATGCTACGCTTCTGTAATTAATTGTACAGGTTCTGAGGCTGGTGCATCTGGTTATCAAACCGGAGCTAGATTCTTATTATAGTGGACTTAACTTCACGGTGAGCTTCTTCTCCTGACGATCCTCGGCAGCACCATGGAGTTTCTTTTGCTTATTTCCGTCTATTTCTTTCAGAAAGTGGGACTGTATATTATATCTTTTGTACATTCTGTTAGTATGCATGTAGTACTTGTGACACTAGTTCCTGGCACACACATGGTAGTTATTATGGATTATGGTCTGTTTATATATTGGGTCACGCCTCCTTATGACTGCTTTTGGTTTTAAAAAAACTGGTTTATTACCCTTTTCGGTTAATGTTTTAACTTTGAAACTTGGTATATGTTGAGATGTTTAATCAATAAGAAGGAAACCTTAGTAAATTGAGTGTTGGCTTGCCTGACCCCACTGTTGGGCGCCATCACGACCTGAGTTAAGATTTTGGGTCGTGACAACATGGTATCATAGCACTAGGTTCACGTAGGTCTCACGAGTCACGGGCAGGCCCAGTAGAGTCTTGCGGATCGTACGGACACGTCTGTACTTATCTTCAGGAGGCTATAGGGTGTTAGGAAACCTCTCTTTATTCATATTTTATCGTGCAGTCGATGTTCCAGACCCGGCAGATGCCGCTACCCCCGCCGTTCGAGGCCGGGGGAGGGCACCGGCCCGAGGTAGGGGACGAGGGCGTCCCAGAGCTATTCCAGTAACACCACCACCAGAGGACTCTATCATAGAGGAGCAGGATGAGGTGCCTCCAGCAGATCCTGCTCCAGTGGACTTCATGACGGCGCCAGGCTTCAAGGAGGTCATGGGCCGTATGATGAGATTTATGGACACTATGTCCCGGGCTGGTTTATTTCCAGCAGATCATGCCACTTCTCAGGCGGGAGGGGGAGTCCAGACCCCTACTGCCCAGGCTGCAGGTCAGACAACAGCATTACATCATACCTCGGGTACGCTGCCCGTGGGTGGAATCCAGCCTTTGGTAGTAGCACCTGAGCCTAGACCAGCTGCGGACGGCGATCCGCAGAAGTTATTGGATAGATAGACTCGATTGCACCCCCCCAGTCTTCGGGGGTGAGCGAGGCGAGTATGCCCAGGATTTCATTGACATGTGCATGGACAGACTGCACAACATGAGGATACTAGAGTCCCATGGAGTGCATTTTACTACCTTTCAATTGGAGGGCAGAGCTCGCAGGTGGTGGCAGTCCTATATTCTCAGCAAGCCAGCAGATTCTCCTCCTGTCACTTGGGAGCAGTTCACTCGGATGTTTCTGGACAGATATATTCCACCCTCCGAGAGGGAAGAGCTGCGGTATCAGTTTGAGCAGCTAGAGCAGGGGTAGATGTCAGTGACAGATTATGAGGCCAGATTTTCAGAGTTGTCTCGCCATGCACTCATGATACTACCTACTGATGCCGAGAGAGTGCGGAGATTTGTGGTTGGGTTGCATCTAGGTATTAGGGCTACCATGGCCCGAGAGGTGGAGATGCGTACTCTCTATCAGCTTGTGGTCGAGATATCTCATCGGATTGAGGGGTATCAGTTGAGGAGCAGGGAGCAAGGATAGCAGGACAAGAGGGCTAGATTCTCCGGAGATTTCAGAGGTGCCCAAGCTAGGGGCAGAGGTCAGTTTAACAGTGGCCAACCCAGCAGGACTTCATATTCAGCACCCCCACCACCTCCCCGAGGTGTTCCAGCGAGGGCTTCGCCATGCCAGAGCGCTCCTACCGTCATCCAGCCATTCAGAGTTCCCCCAGTGGTTACTCCAGTCATCCGAGATCCTCCAGCCCCTACTTCAGTGCTATGCCAGAGGGCTCACATCGCTCTCCAGACATTCAGGGTTCTTCATCAAGGCAGCAGGCTATGGTACCTGGATGTTATTACGAGTGTGGGGAGCCAGGTCATTTGAGGAGGCATTGTCCCAAGTTTTGAGGCAAGGCAGTGCAACAGGGGTATCAGTCGATGGGTCTAGCACTAGTAGTCCGGCCACCTAGAGGTGGAGGACAGGTCGGCAGGGGTCGTCCTAGAGGTGGAGGCCAATCAGGAGGAGGTCATTCAGCTTCTGTTCACCTTGGGGGAGCTCAGTCTTCCGGTGCTCCAGCTAGATTCTATGCCATTCTGGCCATATCAGATGCAGTGTCCTCACACGCCGTGATCACAGGTATTATCTCAGTGTGTGGTAGAGAGGCTTCAGTATTTTTTGATCCAGGATCCACCTATTCATATGTTTCAGTATTATTTGATCATTTTCTGGATGTTCCTCGTGAGTCCTTGGGTTATCCTATATATGTGTCCACTCCTGTGGGCGATTCTATGGTGGTAGATCGGATCTATTGGTCTTGTGTGATCACCTTTTGTGGGTTCGAGACCAGGCGGAACTCTTATTGCTCGACATGGTTGATTTTGAGGTTATTCTAGGCATGGATTGGCTATCTTCTTATCATGTCGTGCTAGATTGCCATGCCAAGACAGTTACTTTATCCATGTCCGAGTCGCCTAGGATGGAGTGGAGAGGTTCCTCAGTTAATGCAGCCAGCCGCATTATTTCATTCCTGAAGGCTCGACATATGGTCGAGAAGGGTTGTCTGGAATTTCTTGCTTATGTGCGGGACACCACCGCCGAGTCTCCGACGATTGATTCGGTGCCAGTTGTTCGAGATTTTGCTGAGACCACCCTTCTTCTACGTGACCTGTGCACCAAAGTGCCCTCCTCTTCTTCTTCTTCTCCTAAGGTCCTAGACCAGCCAACTTTCCTCTTTGAAGAAGAGGAACCAGTAATAATTTCTTGGTCCTGAGCCAAATACATCTTCGGAATGGATGCAGCAGACACCCCACGGGTAGAAAACCCTGTCAAAAGAAAAAAGGTTAAATAAACAAAGAAAAAGAAGATCGAGTAAGGAAGAGAAGCAAAAAACAAAAGTTTCACTTACCATGAGTATTCACTTTCCAGTCGTACTTCCCGGAGAAGTACTTCCAAGATCTTTCCTCCAATGGAGAAACCGACAACAACTTTTCTACCCAATCACGGATACCGGAGACATTCTCAACAGTACCTATGATTGCTGAAAGAAGAAGAAAATAGCTACGGTGTTAATAAAACACTTAAAGCAAAGAGAAGAAAAATAACAAATGTGAGCTAAAATGTACTCACGTGCACGATTCCACTTCTCAGGGAAGGGAAGATTTTCCTTGCCCACTAAACCAGCAGTGGGCACAGCAATGTACCGAAGGTACCAACCTCTATCCTTATCGTCATCAGGGGTTACCAACACTCTTTTTCTCCTAGAAGCCAGAGTGAAAACCCCTTGACAAAATAAGGTAAGAGAATAAAGATGAATGAGGTGATTGAAGGTAAAAGGAACCGAGGCTAAAGAAGTTAAACATCTAATACACGCGACAACCCGCCACACAAGAGGACCAACTTGTCCTAAGCAAATGTTGAAGAAACGACAAAGTTTGATGATGACTGGATCAATAGGAGGTCTAAACCCTAGAGTGAAAGGGTAGGTGTAAACAAAAGAATTCCCCGTCTTGTAAGTCGTTATTATTTGATTGTTATTCGGAATAACAATGGGAAAATCAGACTCCCAAGAACATTCCCTGTGAACAAGGGGAATCAAACCTTCAGTAATAAGAGTGGGATACCTATCAACACTATCAAGGGATAACGACTTATCTACAAGGACCTGACTATCCCTAATGAAGGTAAACTCAGCAGGAATGATTTCATCCACTCGTGGTTCGCGTAGGGGTTCATGATGTTCTCTACCCTTGGACAAAGACCTGGAAGCCCTAGCTCTTGGAGAGACTAAAGACCTAGAAGAAGGAGGAGAAACAATCTAGGAAGAAGAAGAACCTCTCGAAGGAGTAGAGCTTAAACTCCTCAGTCTACCACCCCTCCGACTCCGAGTCGGAACAGAAGAAGGTGTCAAATTTTTGACGTCTATCACTCTTTTAGACTGGGTCAAAGAAGACATGTTTACGAAGACAAGAAGAAATTCTTTACAAATAAAAGAGACAAGTTAGAAAGTGTTTCGTGGAAGTAAAGAAAAGAAAAGAGGTATTTATACTTGAAGACAACCTCAAACATGATGAGAAAGGTCATAATTGAAAGTGTCACTTCGTGACTGATGCAGCCGCAAAAAGCCCTAAAAGGCGCCGAGTAACTGCAAAACCAATATGGAGGGAGCACGTGGCTGGAGCATTAAATGGAAGTGACAGGCGACGCCTATGTTCAGAGAAGGATACAATGTTTCGAGGTAAAGCGGAGGCAAAATATTCCCTCCATAAATGTGTATCCACTTACCAAATATTAATCGATAAATAAATGGTAAGTAGGGGGACTATCTGTATTGGTAAAAAAGAGTCTCACACATATGATTATCCTTGGTGACTCAGCCGGCTATGTGGACCAAGGAAAATCTGACAGCTGGATATGATTCTATAAAGAGGTACGGAACAAAGAGGCACGAATTAATAAACCTACATGGTAATCATCTACGGGAAACTCAGCCTATTTGAGACAAGGAAGAGACACGATCAAAATGAATCTAGACAAAGCTACGGGCAGATTTAGAGATCCTCAATTAATGACTCACACATTACATAACCTTCACGCAATAGTTACGGTTACTCTTCGTAACGTCCCATTAATGTAATAATTAGTCATTAATGAGCGATCATTGTAAGAGATAGACGTTATATTAAGAAATTTCCTATATAAGGGAAAGGAATATAACTTGCCAAGGGCATCTAAATGACGAATACAATACACTTTACTTTTCTGAGCATCTTATCATCATCATTGACTTATTCTTCTTTACATAATATTATTTCCTTGATTATCAGTAACCAGTGTTCATCCTAAAAATAGTTTTGGTCAAAGGATCTAATTCTTTGGTTAAACAATACAGCCTTTCCCCCTCTTTTGGCTTTGATAGCAGCGGGGATTTTGATAGGTAGGCCTTCAGATTCTTGAGAGCCTATTGACATTCCTCATTCCATTCGAACTGATTCTGCTTTTTAAGAACTGAAAAGAATTTAAAACTTTTCTCCGAGGACCTGGAAATAAATCTTCCCAGGGCTGCAATTCTGCCTGTTAGTCTTTGAATTTCTTTTTTATTTGTAAGTATATTAGATATTTCCTCGATAGCTTTAATTTGAGCAGGATTTACTTCTATTCCTCTATTTGACACAAGGAAACTCAAAACCTTACCTGATTCTACGCCAAAGGCGCATTTTTCTGGATTAAGTTTCATATTATACCTGCGTAAAATTTCGAAGGTATTTGAAAGATACTGGAAATGTTCTTCTGCTTGTGTTGATTTCACCAGCATGTCATCGATGTAAACTTTCATTGTTTTTCCCAGATGTTCCTGGAACGTCTTGGTCACAAGCCTTTGGTACGTGGATCCAGCATTATTAAGCCAAAAGACATGACTTTGTAGCAATAAGTCCCCCTGTTTGTAATAAAGGAAATTTTTTCCTCGTCTGAAGGATCCATTTTGATCTGATTATAACCATAGTATGCATCTAGAAAGATTAACAATTCATGACCTACAGTGGCATCAATCATGTGATCTATATGCGGCAATGGAAATGAATCTTTAGGGCATGCTTTATTTAAATCCGTATAATCTACGCATACTCTCCATTTACCATTCTTTTTGGGCACCACCGCAGTATTGGCTAACCAATTAGGGTACTTTACCTCACGTATGGAACCAATTTGCAAGCTTTTTTGTACCTCTTCGTCAATCACATGGTTCTTGAATGGTCCCTGCTTTCTTTTCTTTTTCTTGACAGGTACGAAGGATGGATATTCATTTATCTTATGAGTTATCACTTCCGGCGGGATACGTGTCATGTCTGAATGCGACCATGCAAAGCAATCAGCATTAGCTTTTAAATTATCTATTAACTTACCTTTTCGGCTGGGGCTTAGCCTCGTGCCTATGTGAACTTTCTGTTCAGGCTTTTGTTCAGACAATGGAACAACTTCGTGCTCTTCCGTGGTCGTTTTGATGTGTTCGTCTTCTTCTGGCTCTTGAATGACATCAGGTCTAGAATCCATGTCTGCATGGTTTGATACACCTCCCGTGGTGACTTGATTCACCTTCTCGTGACTATTTGTTCCTTTTTGAATAATAATTCATTCCATACCTGTTTGGGCAATAATTTCTTCCGTACCTATTTGAGCAACAGTTTTCTCCGTACCTTTTGATTTTTCTACTTTCTCTTTATTGGCATAGTGTCCCACGGAATTTATATTCCTTGAGGTTTGTTGATCGCCTCGAATTTGTTGAATTCCCCATTTAGAAAAGAATTTAATTACCTTATGCAAGGTAGATGGTACTGCCTTCATGTCATGTATCCATGGACTCCCCATGATTACGTTGTAGGCCATGTCAGTATCAATGACTTGGAACCGAGTATTTTTTATTACTCTTTCTGCATAAGTACTAAGTTCAATTTCCCCTTTTGTTATGACAGTAGAGTTGTCAAAACCAGATAAGGCTCGTGCTTTTGGGATTACTTGATCCTCCATTAACATTTCTTCCACAACTCTTGATAGTATAATGTTAACTGAGCTACCTGGATCAATCAACACTCTTTTTACTTTAGTGTCATGTATAAGTAAGGATATTACCAGTGCGTCATTGTGTGGAAGCATTAATTCACTGATATCTGCGTCGTCGAACGATATGTCGTCTGCTTCCAAGTCTTCACGAATCTGTTTCCTATGTGTAACTGTGAACTTCGTGGTTCTTTTGCAAATTACTCTGTTTACTTCCTCACCTCCGTGTATCACGTTGACTGTTCGTTTTGGAGGTGGTGGTTTTGGGGGCTCCTGCATGTTCTTCATATATGTCTGCTTACCTTTTTCACTAAATAATTCTGTTAGGTCGCCCTGTTTTAACAATTGTTCTACCTCACTTTGCAAAAATATGCAATCCGACATTATGTGCCCATGGTCGTTATGGAATTCACACCAAAAGTCTGGATTCCTTTTATTTGTGTTCGACCTCATTTCTTTGGGCCATCGAACGTTATCGCCCATATTTCTTAGTACTGTAATTAGTTCAGAAGTACTTACATTGAAGTTTGGGTCTTCAATTCTTGTGTTACCTCTGTGTCGTTCATCCCGATCATTTCTAGATCTTGATGAGGATGAACATGTATCTCTATCTGACGGTCTATATTCTGCCGAGTATTTTCGAACCTGGTTCGGAGCGTCTCGAACTAGTGCAATCTTACATGTTCTTCTCATCCCGAAGGTCCCATGTAAGAGTCGTACCTGTTCTTACATGTTCTCCTCTCTGGTGCGGAGCGTCTGGAACTAGGCGATCTTCAGCCCTTGATTGGGCGATGGTGTCCTCTTTTATACGTAACTTGGTACTATACCTGTTATAGACATCGTTCCATGTCGTAGCTGGGAATTCTCTCAGGATTTCCTTGAGTCTTCTCGTGGCTTCTGAGCTTTTATCATTTAAATTGCTTGTAAATTCCATGGCTGCCCAATTGTCAGGTACCCTTGGTAACAGTATCCTTTCTCGTTGAAACCTGTCTACAAATTCACGAAGTATCTCCGTGTCTCTTTGTTTTATTTTAAATATGTCCTCCATTCATTTTTTGACTTTTTGTGCACCGGAGTGCGCTTTTATAAAAGAATCTGCAAGCTCATCAAAAGAATCAATAGAATTTTCAAGGAGAAGAGAATACCAGGTTAACGATCCTTTGGTAAGTGTTCTCCAAACTTCTTAACCAAAACTGACTCAATTTCTTGCTTTGTCAATTCATTTCCCTTCACTACGGTGGTAAAAGCAGTCACATGGTTGCGTGGGTCAGTTGTCCCGTCATATTTAGGAACATCAGGCATTTTGAATTTCTTGGGAATAGGCAGGGGCGTTGCACTTGGCTTCCAAGGTTGTTGAGAATATCTATCAACGTCAATGCCTTTGATAACAGGTGTTACTCCAGGAATTTTTTTGATTCGATCGTTTTGTTCCTTCACCTAATTCTACAAGGTTAGTAATAAAGATTGTAACTTTAGGTTATTGGACATACCTGATCTTGTTTTGAGGGATTCGTTGGGATTTTCCCTACTTCCTGAGTTGGCTAACCCAGATTGAGGATTTTCCAAAGTTATGGTGTTGTTATGAGGTGGTGTAGGTGATGCGGCTGGTAACCCCCTCGCAAATTCTTGTAACGCTTGATTTACATATTCCGCAATCATTTGCTTCACCTGATCTTGTTATCCTGTTTGATCGTTACCATTTTGATTGTTGTTAGATCTATCTGGAGAATGTTCCCTTGAACCTGGTGGGGTTCTTGAAGGTGATGGAGTTCCATCCCTTTGTTGGTTGTTGTCGTTGGTGTAATGACCTGACCGGTCGTTTTATGTTATCGGACCCCGTTCCCCTAAATGAGGCTTCCCGTAGCAGCTTATTATGATTTATGACTTGCGGGGGCGGGTGGTCCGGGATGCAGAAGTGTTTAGAGCAGTATAGGAACACTTAGTTCCTTAAGGTTGGAATTTTTGGCCAAGTTTGACTTCGGTCAACATTTTTTATTAACAACCTCGGAATCGAGTTGCGACAGTTCCGGTAGCTTCGTATGATGATTTCGGACTTGGGTGTATGTTCAGAATGGGTTTTGGATGACCCGGGAGCGTTTCGGCGCCCAATATCAAAATAAGAATTTCTTTAAGTTCATATTGTGGGTTGGGACCTGTTTTGTGTTATCAAAGTTCGAACGGAATTCCGAGGCCGTGAATAGTTCTGTTATGTCATTTATGACTTGCTTGCAAAATTTGGTGTCATTCCGAGTAGTATAGGTCGGTTCGGCGCATTGAAAGCGAATTTTAGAACTTTAAGTTCAAAGTTTGATTCAATTTGGTTTTGGGGTCGAATTCTTAGTTTTGTTGTTGTTTTTCACGTTCCGAAAATTCGAGCGAGTCCGTATCATAACTACAGACTTGCCAGTGCCTTTGGGCGGGGTCTCGAGGGGCTCGGGTGAGTTTTGGACCCCTCGGAGCTAAATTCAAAACACCAGAAAATTCCAGGTCTGATTTCCTTCTCCGCATTCGCGGAGGGGTTACCGCGTTCGCGAAGAAGGAACTAGGCATGGGTGGTGAATGCCCTGTGCGTTCGCACTAAGGGCCCCACGATCGCGAAGGGTTGGGCTTCCGACCGAGTGCGTTCGCACACCTCCCCCGCGTTCGCATAGAGTCCGGCCATTTGGGACAGGCCAGCTACCCCTTACCATGTGTGTCCGTAGCCCACCTGCCGCGTTCCCGAAGGTCTAGCCCAGCTAGCCTCCACGCTCGCGGTATCCCCTTCACGTTCACATAGAAGGCCCATGCGAGCTCGGTCACTTAAGGCACCACGAATGCACTGCCCAGGGTGCGTTCGCATAGAGTAAACCACTGGGCAGTGTATTTTATAATGGGATTTAATTCATTTTCCTCATCTTCTTCTTCTTCCTTGGGGTGATTTTTAGCATTCAAGAGGGGCAAACGACCTAGTTCTTGGAGGTAAGTTATTTCTACCATAAACTTTGTTTAATACTTAGATTCTTAGTTAAATTAACTACCTAATTAGTGAAAATCAAGGAATTGGGTAGTAAGGGCTTTTGAGAATTTAGGGAATTACCCTTGAATTGGCTATGAAATCATACAAAAATCAAATATTAACGATCCTTAGGTTATGGGTGAGTGTTTCCTTTGAGAATTTTCGGAATCCGAGCGCGCGGGCCTGAGGGTGAATTTTGGGATTTTTCAAGAATGATGAATTGACTAAATGAGTAAGAGAATTCCATGCTTTGAGTAAAATTTGATATACTCACGTAACGTTTGATTAGTTTCGAATCCTTGGGAGACGAATTAGGAGTTTCGGGCGCATTCTTGACCCGGGGAGTAGATTCGACACGAGGTGAGTCTCCTTTCTAACCTTGTAAGAGGGAATTCCCCATAGGTAATCTAAATGCCATGTGTTGATGTTTGTGGGGGCTACGTACGTACAAAGTGACGAGAGTCTGTACGTAGCGGCTATTATTGTTATGTCCGGGTAGTTAGGCCCACATCATGCCTTATATTCTTCCTTGTAATGAATTATATGTTATGAACTCATGTTATATGTAGTATTGTTTCCCTGAGATTTATGGAATTGGATAATTGGAAGGAATTGTTTATGGAAAGTAAATTTTAAGGATTATTTTGTGTGCATGTGACCGCTTCGCAATTTACATTCCGCGAGCGGAGTGTGATTTCCCCCACTCTCATGGGAGAGGGCCGTACGCCACGGCGGATTGAAAGATGCACTTATGCTTCGGACCGTTCGACCCTCGNAATGTGACCGCTTCGCAATTTACATTTCGCGAGAGGAGTGTGATTTCCCCCACTCTCATTGGAGAGGGCCGTACGCCACGGCGGATTGAAAGATGCACTTATGCTTCGGACCGTTCGACCCTCGGCAGTGCACATATATGATTATGTCAAGATGCACTTATGGTTCGGGTCGTTCGACCCTCGGCAGTGCACATATATGATTATTTTTATGGCTTAGGCCGGCTATCCTTATTCCGTATGCGCATGATAAATTGTTATTGATTCGTGGATATTGATTTGACAGATATTTGGGGGGGGAAATGAAGTAGAAACTGTTTATTTACTTCCAGCATTTACTTGGATTTTTGTGCCTTATATATTTGTTGCTTCACTACCTTTACATGCCTACCGCTTTCATAATATTCTGTTATATTATATGGTTGGACCTTAGTGAGTGTCAAGTCGACCTCTCGTCATTACTTCTTCGAGATTAGACGGGATACTCACTGGGTACATATTTACTTATGTACTCATGCTACGCTTCTGTAATTAATTGTACAGGTTCTGAGGCTGGTGCATCTGGTTATCAAACTGAAGCTAGATTCTTATTATATTGGACTTAACTTCACGGTGAGCTTCTTCTCCTGACGATCCTCGGCAGCACCAAGGAGTTTCTTTTGCTTATTTCCGTCTATTTCTTTCAGACAGTCGGACTGTATATTATATCTTTTGTACATTCTGTTAGTATGCATGTAGTACTTGTGACACTAGTTCCTGGAACACACATAGTAGTTATTATGGATTATGGTCTGTGTATATATTGGGTCACGCCTCCTTATGACTGCTTTTGGTTTTAAAAAAATTGGTTTATTACCCTTTTCGGTTAGTGTTTTAACTTTGAAACTTTGTATATGTTGAGATGTTTAATCAATAAGAAGGAAACCTTAGTAAATTGAGAGTTGGCTGTTGGGCGCCATCACGACCTGAGTTAGGATTTTGGGTCGTGACAACATGGTATCAGAGCACTAGGTTCACGTAGGTCTCACGAGTCACGGGCAGGCCCAGTAGAGTCTTGCGGATTGTACGGAGACGTCTGTACTTATCTTCAGGAGGCTATATGGTGTTAGGAAACCTCTCTTTATTCATATTCTATCGTGCAGTCGATGGTGTACTAAAAACGCGTTCTTCTATTCTCTCACGATGGTGAGGACGCGTGCATCCGATGTTCCAGACCCGGCAAATGCCGTTATCCCCGCCGTCTGAGGCTGTGGCAGAGGCCGGGGGAGGGCACTGGCCCGAGGTAGGGGACGAGGGAGTCCCAGAGCTATTCTAGTTGCATTACCACCAGAGGACCCTATCATAGAGGAGCAAGACGAGGTGCCTCCAGCAGATCCTGCTCCAGTTGACTTCATGACGGTGCCAGGCTTCCAGGAGGTCATGGGCCGTATGATGATATTTATGGACACTATGTCCCAGGCTAGTTTATTTCCAGTAGATCCTTCCACTTCTCAGGCGGGAGGGGGAGTCCAGACCCCTACTGCCCAGGCTGCAGGTCACACAGCAGCATTACATCATACCCCGGGTACGCTGCCCGTGGGTGGAGTCCAGCCTTTGGTAGTAGCACCTAAGCCTAGACCAGCTGTGGACGGCGATCCGCAGAAGTTATTGGATAGATGGACTCGATTGCACCCCCCAGTATTCGGGGGTGAGCGAGGCGAGTATGCCCAGGATTTCATTGACAGGTGCATGGACAGACTGCACAACATGAGGATACTAGAGTCCCATGGAGTGGATTTTACTACCTTTCAATTGGAGTGCAGAGCTCGCAAGTGGTGACAGTCCTATATTCTCAGCAGGCCAGCAGATTCGCCTCCTGTCACTTGGGAGCAGTTCACTCGGATGTTTCTGGACAGATATATTCCACCCTCCCAGAGGGAAGAGCTACGGTATCAGTTTGAGCAGGTAGAGCAGGGGCAGATGTCAGTGACAGATTATGAGGCCAGATTTTCAGAGTTGTCTCTCCATGCACTCATGATACTACCTACTGATGCCGAGAGAGTGCGGAGATTTATGGTTGGGTTGCATCCAGGTATTAGGGCCACCATGGCTCGAGAGGTAGAGATGCGTACTCTCTATCAGCTTGTGGTCGAGATAGCTCGTCGTATTGAGGGGTATCGGTTGAGGAGTAGGGGCAGCAGGACAAGAGGGATAGATTCTCCTGAGATTTCAGAGGTGCCCAAGCTAGGGGTAGAGGTCCGTTTAGCAGTGGCCAGTCCAGCAGACCTTCATATTCAGCACCCCCACCACCTCCCCCAGGTGTTCCAGCGAGGGCTCATTCCAGCGCCATGCCAGAACGCTCTTACCGTCCTCCAGCCATTCAGAGTTCCCCCTGTGGTTACTCCAGTCATCCGAGATCCTCCAGCCATTCAGGGTTCTTCTTCAAGGCAGCAGGCTATGGTACTTGGATGTTGTTACGAGTGTGGGGATCCAGGTCATATGAGGAGGCACTGTCCCAGGTTTCGGGGCAAGGCAGTGCAATAGGGGTATCTGCTGATGGGTCCAGCACCAGTAGTCCAGCCACCTAGAGGTGGAGGACAGGTCAGCAAAGGTCGTCCTAGAGGTGGAGGCCAGTCAGGGGGAGGTCAATCATCTTTTATTCACCTTGGGAGAGCTCAGTCTTCCGGTGCTCCAGCTAGATTCTATTCCATTCCGGCCATATCAGATGCAGTGGCCTCAGACGCCGTGATCATAGGTATTATCTCAGTATGAGGTAGAGAGGCTTCAGTATTATTTGATCCAGGATCCACCTATTCATATGTTTCAGCATTATTTGCTCATTTTCTGGATGTTCCTCGTGAGTCCTTGGGTTCTCCTATATATGTGTCCACTCTTGTGGGCGATTCTGTGGTGGTAGATCGGATCTATCGGTCTTGTGTGATCACCTTCTGTGGGTTCGAGACCAGGGCAGACCTCTTATTGCTCGACATGGTTGATTTTGAGGTTATTCTAGGCATGGATTGGCTATCTCCTTATCATGCTGTGCTAGATTGCCATGCCAAGACAATTACTTTAGCCATGTCCTAGTTGCCTAGGCTGGAGTGCATAGGTTCCTCAGTTAGTGCAGCCAGCCGGGTTATTTCATTCCTGAAGGCTCGACATATGGTCGAGAAGGGTTGTCTGGCATATCTTGCTTATGTGCGGGACACCACCGCCAAATCTCTGATGATTGATTCAGTGCTAGTTGTTCGAGATTTTGCTGATGTATTTCCTTCAGACCTTCCAGGCATGCCTCCGGATCGAGATATTGATTTCTGTATTGATGTAGCTCCAGGCACCCAACCTATATCTATTCCTCCGTACCGTATGGCTCTGAAGGAGTTGAAGGAGTAGCTTGAGGAGTTATTGGCTAAGGGGATTATCATACCGAGTGTATCGTCGCGGGATGCTCCAGTTCTATTCGTGAAGAAGAAGGACGGGTCTATGCGGATGTGTATTGATTACCGCCAGTTAAACAAGGTTACCATTAAGAATAAGTATCCTTTGCTGCATTTGTTTGACCTGTTGCGGGGTGCTCGGGTGTTTTCTAAGATTGATTTGAGATCGGGATATCATCAGTTGAAGATTCGAGTCTCAGATGTTCCGAAGACTGCTTTTCGTACGAGATATGTACATTATGAGTTCCTGGTGATGTCCTTTGGCTTGAATAATGCCCCAGCAGCATTCATGGACTTGATGAATAGGGTGTTCAGGCTATATATTGATTCCTTCGTCATTGTCTTTATTGATGAGATCTTGATTTACTCACGTAGCCTGGGGGAGCACGGGGAGCATTTGAGAGTTGTGCTCCAGACTTTGCGGGAACAGAAGGTATATGCTAAGTTCTCCAAGTGTGAGTTCTGGTTAGATTCCGTAGCATTCTTGGGGCATGTGGTATCCGAAGAGGGTATGGAGGTTGATCCTCAGAAGATCGAGCAGTTCAGAGTTGGCCACGTCCTACTTCAGCTACAGAGATCAGGAGCTTTTTGGGCCTAGCAGGCTTTGATCGCCGATTTGTGGAGGGGTTCTCTTCTATTGCAGCTCCATTGACTAGATTGACTCAGAAGAATGCCTCGTTCCGGTGGTCTGACGAGTGTGAGGCGATCTTTCAGAAGCTCAAGGCGGCATTGACTTCAGCACCAGTTCTGTTATTGCCTTCTGGTTCTAGGATGTATACAGTGTATTGCGACGCTTCACGCATTGGCTTGGGGTATGTGTTGGTGGAAGAAGGGAGAGTTATTTCTTATGCTTTGCGCCAGCCGAAGGTTCATGAGAAGAATTACCCTGTGCACAATTTGGATTTGGCGGCGATTGTTCATGCTCTTAAGATTTGGAGGCACTACTTGTATGGAGTGTCCTGTGAGGTTTATACAGACCACCGCAGCTTGCAGCACTTGTTCAAGCAGAGGGATCCTAATTTGAGGCAGCGTAGATGGCTTGAGTTGTTACAGGGTTATGATATCATCATTCTTTATCATCCGGGAAAGGCAAATGTGGTAGCAGATATCTTGAGCAAGAAGGCACAGAGTATGGGTAGCTTGGCTTACATCGCAGAAGAGGAGAGACCTCTAGCCTTGGACATTCAGTCCTTGGCTAATCACCTGGTGAGATTAGACCTTTCAGAGCCTCGTCAAGTTTTAGCATATGTGGTTGCTCAGTCTTCGTTATTGGGGGATATTAAGGCTCGGCAGTTCGATGACCCGTACTTGGAAGAGCTACGGGAGACAGTGGTACAAGGTGGTGCCAAGGAGGTTACTATTGGCGAGGATGGTGTTCTGAGACTTCAGGGTCGTTTCTATGTTCCTAATGTCGATGGCCTTAGAGGGAGGATTCTAGAAGAGGCACACAGTTCTCAGTATTTTGTTCATCCTGGTGCTACGAAGATGTATCGTGATTTGAAGCAACATTACTGGTGGAGGCGGATGAAGAGGGACATTGTGGAGTAAGTGGCTAGGTGTCTTAATTGCCAGCAGGTTAGGTATGAGCACCAGAGGCCAGGAGGCCTACTTCAGCAGATGCCCATTCCTGAGTGGAAGTGGGAGCGCATCACTATGGACTTCGTGGTTGGATTTCCTCGGACTTTTCGAAAGGTTGACTCGGTTTGGGTCATTGTGGATAGATTGACCAAATCGGTGCATTTCATTCCTGTAGCTACTACATATACTTCTGAGAGGTTGGCCCAGATCTACATTCGGGAGATATTCTGGTTGCACGGTGTGCTGGTGTCCATTACATCATATCGAGGACCTTAATTAACCTCGCACTTCTGTAGAGCATTGCACAGTGGGTTAGGCACCCAGATAGACCTCAGCACAGAATTTCACCCACAGACTGATGGCCAGTCGGAGCGTACAATTCAGATATGTGAGGACATGCTCAGGGCATGTGTGATTGACTTTGGAGGTCAGTGGGACCAGTTCTTTCCTTTGGCCGAGTTTGCTTACAATAATAGTTATTACTCCAGCATCTAGATGGCTCCATTTGAGGCTGTGTATGGTCGGCGATGTCATTCCCCTATCGGGTGGTTTGAGCCTGGCGAGGCTAAGTTATATGGCACCGACCTGGTGAGGATGCTTTGGAGAGGGTGAAGTTGATTCAGGAGAGGATCTGCACAGCGCAGTCCAGATAGAAGAGTTACGCGGACCAGAGGGCGCATGATGTATCATTTATGGAGGGAGACAAGGTTCTTTTGAAGGTCTCGCCGGTGAAGGGTATTATGAGATTCGGAAAGAAGGGCAAGCTGAGCCCGAGGTTTATAGGTCCCTTCGAGGTGGTGAGGCATGTTGGGGAGGTTGCTTATGAGCTAGCTTTACCTCCCAGTTTGTCAGGAGTCATCCGGTTTTTCATGTATCCATGCTCCGGAGGTACCACGCCGATTTCTCTCACGTGGTTGATTGTAGCAACATTCAGTTGGATGAGAGGTTGGGCTACGTGGAGGAGTCAGTTGCTATTTTTGATAGACAGGATCGCCCGTTGAGATCCAAGAGAGTTTCTTCCGTAAAGGTCTATTGGAGGGGCCAACCAGTCGAGGAGACGACTTGGGAGTCCGACGAGGACATGCAGAGCAGATATCCGCACTTATTCAGCACTTCAGGTATGATTCTAGACCCGTTCGAGGACGAACGTTTGTTTAAGAGATGGAGAATGTAACGACCCGACCGGTCGTTTTGCGTTATCGAACCCCGTTTCCCTAAATGAGGCTACCCGAAGCGGCTTATTATGATTTATGACTTGCGGGGGTAGGTGGTCCGAGATTTAGAAGTGTTTAGAGCAGTATAGGAACACTTAGTTCCTTAAGGTTGGCCTTTTTGGCCAAGTTTGACTTTGGTCAACATTTTTAGTAAACGACCTCGGATTCGAGTTTCGACAGTTCCGGTAGCTTCGTATGATGATTTCGGACTTGGGCGTATGTTCCAAATGGATTTTGGATGACCCGGGAGCGTTTCGGCGCCCAATATCGAAATAAGAATTTCCTTAAGTTCATATTGTGGGTTGGGACGTGTTTTTGTGTTATCAAGGTCTGAATGGAATTCCGAAGCCGGGAATAGTTCCGTTATGTAATTTATGACTTGCTTGCAAAATTTAGTGTCATTCCGAGTAGTATAGGTCGGTTCGGCGCATTGAAAGCGAATTCTAGAACTTTAAGTTCAAAGTTTGATTCAATTTGGTTTTGGGGTCGAATTCTTAGTTTCGTTGTTGTTTTTCACGTTCCGAAAGTTCGAGCGAGTCTGTATCATGAGTACAGACTTTCCAGTGCCTTTTGACAGAGTCCTGAGGGGCTCGGGTGAGTTTTGGACCCCTCGGAGCTAAATTCAAAACACCAAAAATTCCAGGTCTGGTTTCCTTCTCCGCGTTCGCGGAGGGGTGACCGCGTTCGCGAAGAAGGAACTGGGTAGGGGTGGTGAATTCCCTATGCGTTCGCACTAAGGGCCCCGCAATCGCAAAGGTTGGTCTTCCGACCCAGTGCGTTCGCACACCTCCCCCGCATTCGCATAGAGTTCGGCCATTTGGGCCAGCCCAGCTACCCCTTACCCTGTGCGTCCGCAGCCCACCTGCCGCATTTGCGAAGGTCTAGCCCAGCTAGCCTCTGCGTTCGCAGGGTCCCCTTCGCGGTCGCATAGAAGGTCCATGTGGGCCTGGTCACTTAAGGCACCGCGAACGCACTGCCCAGGGTGCGTTCGCATAGAGTAAACCACTGGGCAGTGTATTTTTATAACGGGATTTAATTCATTTTCCTCATCTTTTTATTCTTCCTTGAGGTGATTTTTAGCATTCAAGAGGGGCAAACGACCTAGTTATTGGAGGTAAGTAATTTCTACCATAAACTTAGTTTAATACTTAGATTCTTAGTTAAATTAACTACCTAATTAGTGAAAATCAAGGAATTGGGTAGTAACCTAGGGCTTTTGAGAATTTAGGGAATTACCCGTGAATTGGCTATGAAATCATACAAAAATCATATATTGACGATCCTTAGGTTATGGGTGAGTGTTTCCTTTTAGAATTTTTGGAATCCGAGCGTGCGGGCCCGGGGGTGAATTTTGGGATTTCTTCAAGAATGATGAATTGACTAAATGAGTAGGAGAATTCCATGCTTTGAGTATAGTTTGATATATTCACATAACGTTTGATTAGTTTTGAGTCCTTGGGAGACGAATTCGGAGTTTCGGGCGCATTCTTCACCCGGGGAGTAGATTCGACACAAGGTGATTTGTAAGAGGGAATTGTCCCCATAGGTAATCTAAATGCCATGTGTTGATGTTTGTGGGGGCTATGTACGTACAAAGTGACGAGAGTCCGTACGTAGCGGCTTTTATTGTTATGTCCGGGTAGTTAGGCTCACATCATGCCTTATATTCTTCCTTGTAATGAATTATATGTTATGAACTCATGTTATATGTAGTATTGTTTCCCTCAGATTTATGGAATTGGATAATTGGAAGGAATTGTTTATGGAAAGTAATTGTTAAGGATTATTGTGAGTGCATGTGACCGCTTCGCAATTTACATTCCGCGAGCGGAGTGTGATTTCCCCCACTCTCATGGGAGTGGGTCGTACACCACGGCGGATTGAAAGATGCACTTATGGTTCGGGTCGTTCGACCCTCGGCAGTGCACAAATATGATTATGGCAAGATGCACTTATGGTTCGTGCCGTTCGACCCTCGGCAGTGCACATATATGATTATTTTTATGGTTCAGGCTAGTTGTCCTTATTCCGTATGCGCATGATAAATTGTTATTGATTTCGTGGATATTTATTTGACAGATATTTTGGGGGAAATGAAGTAGAAATTGTTTATTTACTTCCAACATTTACTTGGATTTTTGTGCCTTATATATTTGATGCTTCACTACCTTTACATGCCTACCGCTTTCATCATATTCTGTTATATTATATGGTTGGACCTTAGTGAGTGTCAAGTCGACCTCTCGTCTATACTTCTTCGAGATTAGACGGGATACTCACTGGGTACATATTTATTTATGTACTCATGCTACGCTTCTGTACTTAATTGTACAGGTTCTGAGGCCGGTGCATCTAGTTATCAAACCGGAGCTAGATTCTTATTATAGTGGACTTGACTTCACGGTGAGCTGCTTCTCATGACGATCCTCGGCAGCACCATGGAGTTTCTTTTGCTTATTTCCCGTCTATTTCTTTCAGACAGTGAGACGGTATATTATATCTTTTGTACATTCTGTTAGTATGCCCGTAGGACTTGTGACACTAGTTCCGGGCTCACACGTAGTAGTTATTATGGATTATGGTATGTGTATATATTGGGTCACGCCTCCTTATGACTGCTTTTGGTTAAAAAAAACGGTTAATTACCCTTTTCGGTTAATGTTTTAAGCTTTGAAACTTGGTATATGTTGAGATGTTTAATCAAGAAGAAGGAAACCTTAGTAAATTGAGTGTTGGCTTGCCTGACCCCGTTGTTGGGCGCCATCAGGACCTGAGTTAGGATTTTGGGTCGTGACAGTTGGTCTTCGACATAGTTCAGAGGGTATAGTTTGAAAGTAAGCAAAGATTATCAGATTCCCGGTAACGGAACCAATTTGTTTAGCCAAAGAATTGGATTCTTTGCTCAAAGATATTTTAATAAGAACAAGGGTTTCTGATAACCAAAGAATAAACTAGTAATTGTAAGTACTTGTAATTGGAAAGCAATAAGATGCTCAAAAAGTAAGTGTATAGCAGTTGTAGTTCGAATGTGTCTTACAAGTTATATTTTACTCCCTTATATAGGGAATTTCTTAATATAACGTCTACCATTTTCAGTGATTGAGCATTAATGACTAATAATGGCATTAATTTAACGTTACAATGATTAACCGTAACTGTTGCGTGAAGGTCGTGTAACGTCTGGATCATTAATTGAAGATCTCTGAATTTGCCCTTTATTCTACCCGGATTCACTCTGATCATGTCTCTTCATCTTCTCAATCAGCTTGAGATTCCCGTAGCTAATTACCCTGTGGGTGTGCTATTCCATGCCTCTTTGCCTCGTACCTCTTCATAGAGTCCTGTCCAGTTGTCGCGTTTTCATTACTCCACATAGATTGCTGAGTCACCACATTTGTTACACGTGTGAAGCTCTTGTTTACCAATACAATGAGTACCTGAGTCGCATGTATGATTCGCGAGCAGGATAACTCTATTATTTATATATGACAGCGTCGCATGATCGATTCGCAAGCGGGGGAAATATATGCATCTATGGTTCGAGCCGTTCGTCCCTTTGGCAGTGCATATTTTAATATTGTTGGTCCGCGTCGTTCGACCCTCGGCATTTCTTGCGCATGATAATTGTTGCGTACTTTTATGTGATTTATACATGTTTACTTGCCTGAAAATTATAAATTGTCAACTGAAATGACGAATATTTAAATTCTTAGTTGTGAAGGAAGTTGTTGTTTCTTATCACTACGTATTCAATTGCCCATGATATTCATGCTTAGTGTCTCCCTTTATTTTTATTAAATTGACCTCTAGCAAGTGTCAAATTCGATCTCTCGTCACTACTTCTCTGAGGTTAGGCGGGATACTTATTGAGTACACGTTGTTTTCGTACTCATGCTACACTTGCTGTGCATTTTTATTGCACAGGTACATTCATCGATAGTGGCCCTGCTTGACGCAGTGATGTGGCTAGCTTGGAGACTTAGACGAGCTGCACCATCCGGAGACGACCTGCAGCCGACAGATTCTCCCTCAGATGTATTGTACTTTGTTTATAAATTTATTGTCCAATTTGTATGTCGGACAAGCATTGTAGTATCTGTATAATTCTTAGAAAATTTTCTCATGCACTTGTGACACCGGGTTCTGGGATGTATTTCATTAAAAATGGATTATTAAACTATCACATTTTCTTAACGGATTTTTATTCAATTATTATGTAATAAAGTGAAGGGTAATGATTTCAAGTATTACAATAAAGGTTTCATTAATTTTTAAGTGTTGGCTTGCCTGACCGTGGGGTCCGGCACCATCACGGACCTTATAGATTTTGGGTCGTGACAACGTGGTATCAGAGCACTAGGTTCCCTTAGGTTTCACAAGTCATGAGCAAGTCTAGTAGAGTCTTGCGGATGGGTACGGAGACGTCTGTACTTATCTTCGAGATGCTACAGGGCTGTTAGGAGTACTTCCCTTCTTGATTCCTCATCGTGCGATTTGATTCCTTTGAGGCTTATGCCTAGATTTCTTCTTACTCAATCTTACGCATCGCGAAGTGCTTGCTATAAATCGGGAATTGAGGATTTTTAATGGTACCTCAGATGGGGTACGGGATGTTTCTCCCTGTGAAGTTGATTGGGACTGTTGTCGTTGCTCTGCGGAAGGATATTATGTTGTTCAGCTCAATAGCTGTGTTTTTGAGAGCTTTGAGGCTATGCTCAGGTCGTTATGATGCTTATGATTGGTCATCGCACGATATTGGCGTAGTGATGGGAAGCTTGCCCATATGTCGGGGCAGTGAATGACTATGAATGTTCAAGTTTGGGTGACAAAGTAGTAAGATTTGGTGTTTTCAAGTGAGGTGGAGTATTCACCTGTGATGTGATATCGTCGTCTTTGATTGAATAGAATGTGTTAAGTTCGCCGGTGCTATAGTTTCTTCGGTTGCATGGGGTCAGAGTATTGTGAAGAAGTATTGAAGAAGCGGCTGTTAGAGATCGTGGTGTGCGGTGGTTCAGTATTGAATAAGTATTTCTAATGAATGCGGCTCGAGAAATATGATCTTCGGGAAGGCCTAAGGTTGTGGTGATCTGCTGGTTTAAGTGCTACACAGAGAATGATATTGAATTGAGGCAACAATTGGGCAGCATACGATGAAGGAAGATATGTGAGAAGTTCTAGGCAGGGGTTCCATTTCTAGGAGGCCAGGTGTAAGAAGAGGAAGTCGAGCAGTCGCGTAGATGGGGAGTTTGACCAAAGTGGGAGAGCGGCAGCATAGTGGTGAATTAGAAGATATTGTAGCGCATTTAGTAGATGTCCATGAGGAGCGGACGGGCTGGTAAAGTTTGTGGATGAGAACAGTCTTAGGATGGGGTATTGATGTTAAAGAGATTGTGCAGTATAGCGTCGTTGGAAGGTGTTAGATGTAATTTCCATAGGTGGGTTATCTCCTGTGAGCAGGGTAGTGGTCGTGCGGTTGGCAAGTTTCTGCGAGGAATTCTAGTGGATATTCGGTAGGGGGCCGAATATGTGAATAATGCTAGAGAATTTGAGTATTCATGGAACGCTAATAGGAGGATTTAGAAGGATTTGATGGGTTGGTGAAGCAAGATCATGTCAGCAAAGAAGAAAGAATTTTGGTAGGGTCTAGAGTGGTGCAAGGAGTAGCTTCAGGCTATGTGGGAGAGTCCTACCGCCTGCAATTGGGTTGCAGGATTATCTTCTCATGGGGTTGCGGATTATCGGCGTATTGGCAAGTTATTACAGCTAAGGGAAAGGAGTAAAATGGTAATGGCGCATGGGATTTGGCGAATGTGTGCAAAAGTTGGCCCAATTGGACCAGGGTTAGGCTTTGGAAGATTCGAAATTCATGCTTAGTGCATAGGCGAGTTATAAGGGTAGTGACTCAGTCACGTGCTTCATTGAGAGGGTGTTCATGTGCTAGAAAAGCCTTGGTGTCACGACCCAAATTTCCCTCTGTTGGGTATCGTGATGGCACCTAGTCTTAGGGACTAGGTAAACCTAACAGTTAATGAATAACAACAATAATAAAAGGAAAATAACGGTCTCGATATAGAAATCTTGACAGAATTTACAATGTTTTCCCAAAACCCGGTAATACAAGTCATAAGCTCTACGAATCTTCTACAACTTCTAAATACAATTGTTTGCAAATAAATACAATAGTGTATGAATAGTAAATACAAAGACGTTGACTCAGAAGCCTGCGAACGCAGCAGCAGGTTACCTTGAGTCTCCTCGGCAATCATCCACACAGCTACTAACGATAAATACCTGGATCTGCACACAAAAATGTGCAGAAGTGTAGTAGGACAACACCACAGCGGTGCCCAATAAGTATCAAGACTAACCCCGATGAAGTAGTGACGAGGATTAGTCAAGACACCATTGATCTAACAAATAAACTGACATGAATATAGGATTAGCCGAACACTACATCTATCTAAGACTTCACGGAATAACATACAACTATGACGATAAAATGCGGAAGGAAATTACAGAAATTAACCAACGGAACAACATGAAATTACACAAAAAGATGGAAATCAAAACAAGCCAAACCGGAAGAAAAACACATCACAATAGAGAACACCAATAACTCAACTCTGCGTCCATTTGTTCACATCGAGCCTTAGCCATTAAAATCAATAAACTGGTGGAAACCTTTAAACCGCAGTTCATATTGAAAACTTTGAAAAAATATATTTATTTCAGTATAGAAAGATCTTCTTTGAAAACATACTTTCTCTAAATATATATATATATATATATATATATATATATATATAAGTATATTTGATAAGGAGGAATACTTAGAATATAATCTCTTTCAAAATACGAAGTTTCCAAATATGACTCCCCAATAAATGGCTCCCAAATATCATTTTATGCAAGACAAATGCTCTTCAAATATACCTTCGAAATAAAAGTCCTTCAGACATAATCTCTTCGAAACCATAACTTTTCAATAATACTTTTCAATAAAATCTCTTGATCACAATCTCCTCAAGATAAATCTACCGGAACTCAGTCTGTAACTCAGAAATTTGCAATGCAGTACAGGAGGAATCTCAAGTCTTGACAATAATGCAGTAAGAGATCAATATGAGCATCCAAATTGAAACAACGGAATATTAACACTTAAACAAGTGCAGTAAATATCAAACAGGAACAACGGAAATAATAATGCAAAGACAAGTGCACGACATCACCCTTCGTGCTTTTACTCTCATCCTCACCAAAACAAGTGCACGACATCAGCCTTCGTGCTTTACTCTCATCCTCACCAAAACAAGTGCACGGCATCACCCTTCGTGGTTTTACTCTCATCCTTACAATAAATAAATAAAACGGCACGGCATTATGCTTCGTGCTTAAATAAAATAAACATGGCACGGCATCACCCATCGTGCTTTTACACTCTCATCCTCACAATAAATAAATACACGGCATCACCCTTCGTGCTTTACTCTCATCCTCACCAACACAATATCAAGAACAACAGTTTGGCAAGGAAAATCAACAATAAGAACCATAAATCACAACATCCCGGCAAGGGAGTCAACAATGCAAACAAATCATTAACAACACAAACAGTAATAGAAACCACACCATCCCGGCAAGGGAGTCAACAATGAAAAACAACATCATCCCGACAAGGGAAACATCTATAACCAATATCGCCTAAACAGTTAACTTCACGGAATAAAACTCAGATTGAACAAGTCCCAGCAATAGGCAACATCAAGGAAATATCAATAACATGAATGTTTAACAACTAGGCCTAAGTAGCACTTAAGGGAAAATTCATATAAATCACAATGTAAGACTCACGGGCATGTTTGACTCCAACGAATAGATGTTCCAACTACGGCTAGTCAACTATAGGGCTAGATGACACTAATTATAGTCAGCTAGGCAATTTAGGAAGAAAATACAGCATGATGATAAGAGCGGTAAAATATTCAGTTAAGTCAATTAGGATCAAATAGCCAACGAAGGAATCCAAAAGAAAGTAATTCTAATTTAAGCAGGAAAGGATGAAATTAACAATCCCCAAGAGGTTCAAGGGAGCAATCCCAAGAGAGATCCAACAACAACAACGATAACAACAACAATGATCAAACAGTAAAACAAGATCATGTAAAGCAAATGATTGTAGAGTATGTGAGTCAAGCTTTGCAAGAATTTGCAAGGGGATTACCGCCGGCATCACCTGCATCACTGACACCACCTCCTAATAACACAATTACCGTGGAAAATCCTCAGTCTGGGTTGGTAAACTCGGCAAGGGATGACACTCCTAATGAATCTCTCGAAACGAGACCAGGTATGACTAATAACCCTGAATTACAAAATTTACTACTAACCTCGCAGAAACAGGAGAAGGAACAAAATGATCGAATCGAGCAAATTCCTGGAGTACCACCTGTTATCAAAGGCATTGATGTTGATAGATATTCTCAACAGCCTTGGAAACCAAGCGCAACACTCTTGACTATACCCAAGAAGTTTAAAATGCCAGGCGTTCTTAAGTATGACGGAACAACTGACCCACGTGACCATGTGACTGCTTTTACCACCGGAGTAAAGGGCAACGACTTAACAAACCAAGAGATTGAATCAATCCTTGTCAAAAAATCCGGAGAGACTCTTACCAAAGGAGCCCTAACATGGTATTCTCTTCTCCCTGAAAATTCAATTGATTCTTTTGTTGAGCTTGCAGATTCTTTCATAAAAGCACACTCTGGTGAACAAAAAGTCGAGAAAAGAATGGAGGACATATTTAAAATAAACCAAGGAGACACGGAACTACTCAGTGAATTTGTAGACAGGTTCCAGCGAGAAAGAATGCAACTACCAAGGGTGCTTGATAATTGGGTAGCCATGGCATTTACAAGTAACCTAAATGACAAAAGCTCAGAAGCCACGAGAAGACTCAAAGAAAGCTTGAGAGAATTCCCAGCTACAACGTGGAATGATGTTTACAACAGGTACAATACTAAACTTCGGATAGAAGAAGATACCATTGCTTGTTCGAAAGATGAAGATTGTACCAGATCCAGACATTCTGAATCAGATAGGAGATCGAGTAAAAATAGGTACGACCCTTATTTAGGACCATCAGGACGCGAAACTCGTCCCAGGTTCGAAAACACTAGGTCAGATTATAGACCACCAAACAGAGTTACAGGCTCATCCTCATCTAGATCCAGAAAGGATCGAGATGAACGCCATAGAGGTAATGCACGAATTGGGGATACACCTTTAATGTAAGTAACCCTGAACTTGTTTCGATATTAAGAAATATGGGATATAAGGTTAGATGGCTCAAAGAAATGCGGTCAAACCCAAATAAGAGGAACCCGAATTTCTGGAGTGAATTCCATAATGATCATGGACACAGGACTGCAGATTGCAGATTTTTACAAGGAGAAATAGAACAATTATTGAAACAGGGCTACTTAACAGAATTGTTTAGTGATAAAGGTAAACATGCATATATGAAGAACATGCAGGAGCCCCTGAAGCCTCCATCTCTAAAAAGAACCGTCAACGTGATACATGGAGGAGAGGAAGTGAACGTAATAGTTTGCAAAATATCCTCAAAGGTCACAATTACCCACGGAAAGCGAGTTCGAGAAAATCCAGATGAAGATTATATAACCTTTGACGATGTAGATTTTGGCGGACTAATGCTCCCCCACAACGATGCTCTGGTAATATCTTTACTCATTCATGACACTAACGTGAAAAGAGTGTTGATTGATCCAGGTAGTTTAGTCAATATCATTTTGCTAAGAGTCGTGGAAGAAATGCTCCTGGGAAATCAGGTGATCCCAAAGGCACGAGCCATATCAGGGTTCGATAACTCTACAGTAATAACCAAATGAGAGATCGAACTTAGCACTTACGCCGAAGGAATAACTAAGAACACCAAATTCCAAGTCATTGATACCGACATGGCTTATAACGTGATTATGGGAAGGCCTTGGATCCACGACATGAAAGCAGTACCATCCACCTTACACCAGGTAATTAAATTCCCTTCAGAATGGGGAATCAGACAGATTAGAGGTGATCAACAGACCTCCAGAAATATAAATTTCGTGGCACATTATAACAAAAATGTAGAGACGGAAGAACCGAAGGATAGAGAAATCTTCCAGCCAGATGTCACCAACCAAACAGGTACGGAAAAAGTTACTGACCAAACAGGTACGAAAGAAATGAACATTCAAGTAGATAAGGAGATACTAACGAGAAGGTGAATCAAGTCACCACGGAAGATGCATTGGACCACACAGATGTAAATTCCAGACCGGACGTCATTCATGAACCGGAGGAAGACGAGCACATCAAAACAACTACGGAAGATCTCGAAGTTGTTCCATTGTTTGAACAAAAACCTGAACAGAAGGTGTATATAGGCACGAGGCTGAGCCTCGGTCGAAGAGGTAAGTTAATTGATTATTTAAAGGCTAACGCAGATTGCTTTGCGTTGTCCCACTTAGATATGACAGGTATCCCACCAGAAGTGATGACTCAAAAACTAAATGAAGATCCATCTTTCGTACCTGTTAAGCAGAAGAAAAGAAAGCAAGGACCATTCAAGAACCAAGTGATTGACGAAGAGGTACAGAAACTCTTGAAAATTGGTTCGATACGAGAGGTAGTGTACCCTAACTGGTTAGCTAACATTGTGGTAGTGCCTAAAAAGAATAGCAAATGGAGTGTATGCGTAGATTATACTGATTTAAATAAAGCACGCCCCAAAGATTCATTCCCATTACCACATATAGATCAAATGATTGATGCCACCGCATGTCATGAATTGCTAAGCTTTCTAGATGCATATTTTGGGTATAATCATATTAAAATGGATCCCTCAGACGAAGAAAAAATATCCTTTATTACGAACAGGGGGCCTTATTGTTATAAAGTCATGCCATTTGGCTTAAAAACGCTGGAGCCAGATATCAAAGGTTAGTGACCAAGATGTTCCAGGAACATCTGGGAAACACGATGGAAGTTTACATCGACGACATGCTGGTAAAATCAACATGAGCGGAAGACCATTTCCAACACCTCTCTATTACATTTGACATTTTACGCAAGTATAATATGAAGCTGAATCCAGAAAAATGCGCTTTTGGCGTAGAATCAGGTAAATTCTTGGGTTTCCTTGTGTCAAACAGGGGAATAGAGGTAAATCCCGCTCAAATTAAAGCAACAGAAGAAATACCTGATGTACTTATAAATAAAAAAGAAGTTTAAAGACTAACGGGAAGAATCGCAGCTTTGGGAAGATTTATTTCCAGGTCTTCCAAGAAAAATTTTAAATTCTTTTCAGTCCTCAAAAAGCAGAATCAGCTTGAATGGACTGAAGAATGTCAACAGGCTCTCAAGAATCTGAAAGCTTATCTATCAAAACCCCCGCTGCTATCAAAGCCAAAGGAGGGGGAGAGGTTGTACGTTTACTTGGCTGTCTCAGAAATTGCTGTAAGTGCAGTATTGGTAAGAGAAGATAAAGGTAAACAATCTCCTATTTATTATGTAAGTAAAACTTTACTAGATGCTGAAACCAGATATCCACATCTAGAAAAGTTAGCCTTAGCTTTACTAATGGCATCTAGAAAATTACGACCATATTTTCAATGTCATCCAATCACTATTTTAACTTAGTATCCATTAAGAAACATACTACATAAACAAGAACTATCAGGAAGATTAGCCAAGTAGGCCATAGAATTAAGTGAGCATGAAATAATATATCAGCCTAGGATTGCAATAATGTCTCAAATCTTAGCTAATTTTGTCGCTGACTTTAGTAATAGCATTGTCCCTGAAGTGGAAAATAGTTACAACTCTTCAACGGTGCTAATCCGAGTATATGGACCCTATTCACTGATGGTTCTTCCAATATAAAAGGTCCCGGCTTAGGCATAGTTTTAATATCACCCACGGGTGAAAAGACACGACAGGCTATCAAATGTTATCCTATAACTAACAATGAAGCAGAGTACGAAGCTGTCATCACAGGACTAGAACTCGCACGAGAACTCTCAATCGAGAAAATCATAATCAACAGTAACTCCCAACTGGTAGTAAATCAGATGCAGGGGACTTACATCGCTCGAGAGACTCGAATGCAACAGTACCTGGAAAAGGCACGAGAGCTCATGAGACAATTCAAAACATGGAAGGTAATACAAATACCTAGAGAAGAAAATACAGAGGCAGATGCATTATCGAACCTCGCAGCAGTCACAGAAGTAACAAACAAAGACAATGCAATTGTCGTTCATGTATTCCATTCAGCGATCTACCAACACAGAAATGAGGTAACTTTCAACAATTTAACCTGGGATTGGAGAAACGAAATTCTATGTTTTTTGCAGAATGGTACCGTACCTGAAGACAAGAAAACAGCTCAAGCACTCTGTCGTAAAGCTGCATGGTACTGCCTCATTCGCAATACATTATATCGCAAGATGTTCGGAGGGCCCCTAGCTAAATGCCTCGGACCTAATCAAACAAAGTTCGTGATGAAAGAAGTCCACGAAGGACACTGTGGAAATCACTCAAGGGCGAGATCCTTGGTAAAAACCCTAATCAGAGCTGGGTATTATTGGCCTAAGATGGAAGAAGAGGCCGAGAACTTCGTATCCAAATGCGACAGATGCCAAAGGTTCGTTAATAACATGCATCAACCAGCGAAATTATTGCATCCAATTATATCTCCATGGCCCTTCATGAAATGGGGTATGGACATAGTGGGACCTCTTCCCCCAGCTAAAGGACAGGTACGGTTTCTACTCGTGCTAACCGACTATTTTACAAAATGGGTAGAGGCAGAAGCATTCAAACAGGTGCGAGAAAAGGAAGTTAAAAGCTTCTTATGGCGAAACATAATATGCCGCTTTGGAATACCAAAGGAGATCGTGTGTGATAATGGCCCACAGTTCATAGGCTCGCAAATCATAGAGTTTCCGAAAGCTGGCAAATCAAACGGATCACTTCAACGCCATACCACCCCGTGGATAACGGTCAAGCGGAGTCAACGAAAAAATCATCGTTAACAACTTAAAGAAGTGGCTTGAGAAATCCAAAGGAAATTGGCTTGATGAGTTACTAGCGGTACTATGGGCATACAGAACAACTTCAAAAATAGCCACGGGAGAAACTTCGTTCGCACTTTTCTATGGCTCAGAAGCCTTAATACCTGTGGAAATTGGCGAACCAAGCATAAGGTTTATAACAGCCACGGAGGAAGAAAACGACAACGAATTGAGGACTAATCTAGATCTGCTCGAACCACGAAGGGAAGCAGCACTAATACGGATGGCAGCTCAAAAACAAATCATAGAGCGTTATTACAACCGTAAAGCTCATCTCAGATACTTCAAGATTGGGGACTTCGTCCTCAAAAAAGTCTTTCAATCAACGAAAGAAGCAGGCGCAAGAAAGCTAAATCCAAATTGGGATGGACCCTACAAAGTCCGAGGCATAGCTGGGAAGGGCGCCTACGAGCTGGAATCCATGGACGGCAGAATCCTACCGACAAGTTGGAATGCCATCCACTTGAAGAATTACTACTTCTAATGAAAAGAAGTACCCCCGGTCAGGTATCACACGTTTAAAATTTTACTTCTAAGAAAATGTTCTATTTTATTTTGAACATTTAAAATTTTACTAACTTTTTTAGATGATAGGCATAAAGCTAACCCATCACCAGATGATGATATTAGACCTGCAAAGACGCGAGGAAGTAACTGAATTCCCGGTCTAGGGTTACACTTTCTGATGGATGTTTTAAAGGGTTAGGCAGTCATCATCTAAAAACTATATACCTTCGAGTCTCGCATGTTTTTCCTTTTCAGGAAAAGGACCACAAAGAAGGAATAGTCAAATGCTCGAGATTTCATTCTTTAAAGCTCAAACACTTGGGGGACTATACAGTATGGAAGGCTAAGACGAAGCCAAGAAGACTATCAAAAAGTCAAAGCTCGAGCCTGAAGATCCATCTACCCAACAAGACAAGTGATACGAGCAGAATCAAAAGAGCTGAAGACTCAAATACAAATCCTAATCCAAAAAAAACTTCGAACACGTTCAGGTTGAAAGGAAAAATATTAACCACGAGGAAGAAATGCACATCTTTGTACTTATTCCAAAAAGAAAACTGTTGTAACCAAAAACAGTTAGGGGTAAAAGATCATCATCATTGTACTCATTCAAAAACTGTTGTAACTAAAAACAGTTACGAAATCTTTGTACTCATATAGAAAACGGTTATCAAATAAAATAGTTACGGATGAAAGATCAAAATCCTTGTATTTGTTCGGAAAATTGTTATCAAATAAAATAGTTACGGATGTAAGAGCATTTCCCTCGTACTTATTAAAAACTGTTATCAACAAAAACAGTTACCGGTGAGAATCCCAATCTTTATAAAAACTGTTACAAACGAAAAATAGTTGTTTTCTTGTATTAACTCGAAAAAAACTATTACTTATGAAAAACAGTTACGAAATACAAGTGTATATCAAAATATGTTAAAAGAAAACAGTTGCAACATGAGTTTTAGACGATAATCAAACACATGTAAAATGTTGTGGAAGTTCAAACAAAAAACTCTCCTCAGAAACATTCTTAAGCATGTGAAAAATTCCTATCACTCTATTGCATTATTACACCATCATGAAGTTGAGACGTCTTCTTCATTAAGTATCGATCATAAAGGGCCCTCTTTCATAAGCAATGCCTATTACAAAAAGGCTCGCATTTTATATGCAACACCATGCCTACTATGAAAAGGTACGAATAATTTCAGCATCTTTATGCAAAAAACTCAGAGGTAAAACAAAAACCTCAAAAATCAAACATGAACTCAGAGGTAAAATAAAAACCTCAAAAATTAAACATGCAAAAGACTTAAGAGTGAAACAAAAACTCGAAGCAAAAAAGTCATACTTGCATATATTTAAAAAGCGGTTAAGAAGGAACTAAGTATTGACTAGATACTTAGCCGCATATAGTTTTTGTACATTAAAGTGCCCCTAAGTTTTCAGTTGGTGACTTTAAAAGATCCAAATTTACCCCCGATGGAGCTAGGGGTAACCAATCAAATAAAAAAAAGGGGGGGGGGGGGNAAGAGCAGCTTGGGACGAAGAGGCTCGGATAGGAGGAGTCTCACCTTCAGGTGGGGAAAGATTCAAACCTTGTTGAGCCTTTTCCATGGCTTCCTTAGTTTTAGCAATTTCAGCGTTAAGGTCGAAATCTCCCCGACTCATTTCCGTCAATGTATCGAGGCGAGAATTCATGTACGCCCAACTAACATCGACAGTTTCCGCCTCTTCGAGAGTTTCTATCTCTCTCCCATAACTGAAGCTCAGTTCTTAGCCCATCCTTTTCAGCTTCAGCAGCTTCATGGGCAGCCCTCAAAGGTACAATTGACTCCTCCAGAGATTGGATTTTGTCTAAAGCAATGCGAAGATCCTCCTGATTCCGGGTAAGTGACTGCACAAGCTCGTATGAGTATTCCTCCTTCTGCTCCAGCAAGGCTTTCAAGCTCCTAACTTCTTCCGAGGCACGGGATAATTGCTCAGCAAACGAAGACTCAAGAATGCTCTTGTCTTTGTCCACTTGGTTAGAAGAAGCCTTCTCCACTGCCAACTCTGCAGCCACGACTCTCATCTGCCGCTCCAAGGTACACTTTTCTTCCTCTAAGGCTTCCATGTCGAGCCTCAGGCTTTCATATTGCCCCTTCCAATTCCATGCTTCAGCATGCCACTCTTTTAGCTCTTGCTTCATGTTATAAATCCTCTTCATGAGCTCCATGCCTATAAGATTGGTCTATAAAAAAGAAATCAATTAGATACGATAGATTTCATGTACAAAAATGAAATGAGAGAAAATGCACTTTACCTTCAAAGAGGAATGTACGACTTCATTAGCCCATGTAAGAGCGCTATGGCTATCAAGCTTGGTCCTCTCTATTGGGCCAATCAAAGGCTTCAACCACACTTCAGGTTGGCCAGATTTCTTAAAAAGGCTCCCATCAGCCGGAACCTCAATTAGCACTTGCCTCATCTCCTTACTAGAAGACCTTACTTCTCTAACAGGAGGCAGGGAAGCAGGCTGAGATAAAGGAGCCACGGGTAATGAAATTTGTGGAGTAGAAGAAGTATCAGGCACGAAAACTTGAGGAGATGTGAAAGTCACGGGTAAGGCAGCAGCAGGAGTAGTAATGGACGAAGGAGCAGAGGAAATAACCGAAACGGACGAAGGGATTTCTCTAAAGGATGGGGCAAAAATAGCCAGAGGCATCTCATTAGCAGCAGGGCCAAAGCCTTCGCGGAACAGATGATCCACGGAATCATGTGCAAGAGAATAAGAAGCATCCCCGGATGTAGAAGGTCTAACATCAAGAACGGAAGACACTGCCATGGCTGTAGATTCATCGTCTGAGACCACCCTTCTTCTACGTGACCTGTGCACCAAAGTGCCCTCCTCTTCTTCTTCTTCTCCTAAGTTCCTAGACCCGCCAACTTTCCTCTTTGAAAAAGAGGAACCAGTAATAATTTCTTGGTCCTGAGCCAAAGACATCTTTGGAATGGATGCAGCAGACACCCCACGGGTAGAAAACCCTGTCAAAAGAAAAAAGGTTAAATAAACGAAGAAAAAGAAGCTCGAGTAAGGAAGAGAAGCAAAAAACAAAAGTTTCACTTACCATGAGTATTCACTTTCCAGTCATACTTCCCGGAGAAGTACTTCCAAGATCTTTCCTCCAATGGAGAAACCGACAACAACTTTTCTACCCAATCACGGATACCGGAGACATTCTCAACAGTACCCATGATTGCCGAAAGAAGAAGAAAATAGCTACGGTGTTAATAAAACACTTAAAGCAAAGAGAAGAAAAATAACAAATGTGAGCTAAAATGTACTCACGTGCACGATTCCACTTCTCAGGGAAGGGAAGATTTTCCTTTCCCACTAAACTAGCAGTGGGCACAGCAACGTACCGAAGGTACCAACCTTTATCCTTATCGCCATCAGGGGTTACCAACACTCTTTTGCTCCTAGCAGCCAGAGTGAAAACCCCTTGACAAAATAAGGTAGGAGAATAAAGATGAATGAGGTGATTGAAGGCAAAAGGAACCGAGGCTAAAGAAGCTAAACATCTAACACACGCGACAACCAGCCACACAAGAGGACCAACTTGTCCTAAGCAAATGTTGAAGAAACGACAAAATTCGATGATGACTGGATCAATAGGAGGTCTAAACCCTAGAGTGAAAGGGTAGGTGTAAACAAAAGAATGCCCTGTCTTATAAGACGTTATTCTTTGATTGTTATTCGGAATAACAATGGGAAAATCAATCTCCCAAGAACATTCCCTACGAACAAGGGGAATCAAACCTTCAGTAATAAGAGTGGATACCTATCAACACTATCAAGGGATAACGACTGATCTACAAGGACCTGACTATCCCTAATGAAGGTAAACTCAGCAGGAATGATTTCATCCACTTGTGGTTCGCGTAGGGGTTCATGATGTTCTCTACCCTTGGACAAAGACCTGGAAGCCCTAGCTCTTGGAGAGACTAAAGACCCAGAAGAAGCAGGAGAAACAATCTAGGAAGAAGAAGAACCTCTCAAAGGAGTAGATCTTAAACTCCTCAGTCTACCACCCCTCCGACTCCGAGTCGGAACGGAAGAAGGTGTCAAATTGTCGACGTCTATCACTCTTTTAGACTGGTTTGAAGAAGACATGTTTACGAAGACAAGAAGAAATTCTTTACAAATAAAAGAGACAAGTTAGAAAGTGTTTCGTGGAAGTAAAGAAAAGAAAAGAGGTATTTATACATGAAGACAACCGTCAAACATGATGAGAAAGGTCATAATTGAAGGTGTCACTTCGTGACTGATGCAGCCGCAAAAAGCCTTAAAAGGCGCTGAGTAACTGCAGAACCAATCCGGAGGGAGCACGTGGCTGGAGCATTAAATGGAAGTGACATGCGACGCCTATGTTCAGAGAAGGATACAATGTTTCGAGGTAAAGCGGTGGCAAAATATTCCCTCCATAAATGCGTATCCACTTACCAAATATTAATCGATGAATAAATGGTAAGTAGGGGGACTATCTGTATTAGTAAAAAAGAGTCTCACACATATGATTATCCTTGGTGACTCAGCCGGCTACGTGGACCAAGGAAAATCTGACAGCTGGATATGATTCTATAAAGAGGTACGGAACAAAGAGACACGGATTAAAAAACCTACGGGGTAATCAGCTACGGGAAACTCAGCCTAATTGAGACAAGGAAGAGACACCGTCAGAATGAATCCAGACAAAGCTATGGGCAGATTTAGAGATCCTCAATTAATGACTCACACATTACATAACCTTCACGCAATAGTTACGGTTACTCTTCGTAACGTCCCATTAATGTAATAATTAGTCATTAATGAGTGATCATTGTAAGAGGTAGACGTTATATGAAGAAATTCCCTATATAAAGGAAGGGAATATAACTTGCCAAGGGCGTCTGAATGACGAATACAATACACTTTACTTTTCTGAGCATCTTATCATAATCCTTGACTTATTCTTCTTTACTTAATATTATTTCCTTGATTATCAATAACCCGTGTTCATCCAAAAAATAGCTTTGGTCAAAAGATCTAATCTTTGGTTAAACAATACAGCATTTCCCCCTTAATGTAAACTTCCATTGTTTTTCCCAGATGTTCCTGGAACATCTTGGTCACAAGCCTTTGGTACGTGGATCCAGCATTTTTCAGGCCAAAAGGCATGACTTTGTAGCAATAAGTCCCCCTGTTTGTAATAAAGGAAGTTTTTTCCTCGTCTGAGGGATCCATTTTGATCTGATTATAACCAGAGTATGCATCTAGAAAGCTTAACAATTCATGACCTACAGTGGCATCAATCATGTGATCTATATGCGACAATGGAAATGAATCTTTAGGGCATGCTTTATTTAACTCCGTATAATCTACGCATACTCTCCATTTACCATTCTTTTTGGGCACCACCACAGTATTGGTTACCAATTAGGGTACTTTAACTCACGTATTGAACTAATTTGCAAAGTGTTTTTGTACCTCTTCGTAAATCACATGGTTCTTGAATGGTCCCTGCTTTCTTTTCTTTTTCTTAACAGGTACGAAGGATGGATCTACATTTAGCTTATGAGTCATCACTTCCGGCGGGATACCTGTCACGTCTGAATGCGACCATGCAAAGCAATCAGCATTAGCTTTTAAATTATCTATTAACTTACCTTTTCGGATGGGGCATAGCCTCGTGCCTATGTGAACTTTCTGTTCAGGATTTTTTTCAGACAATGGAACAGCTTCGAGATCTTCCGTAGTTGTTTTGATGTGTTCGTCTTCTTCTGGCTCTTGAATGACATCAGGTCTGGAATCCATGTCTGCATGGTTTGCTACACCTCCCATGGTGACTTGATTCACCTTCTCGTGACTATTTGTTCCTGTTTGAATAATAATTCCTTCCATACCTGTTTGGACAATAATTTCTTCCGTACCTGTTTGAGCAACAGTTTTCTCTGTACCTTTTGATTTTTCTGCTTTCTCTTTATTGGCATAGTGTCCCACGGAATTTATATTCCTTGAGGTTTGTTTATCGCCTCGAATCTGTTGAATTCCCCATTCAGAAGGGAATTTAATTACCTTATGCAAGGTAGATGGTACTGCCTTCATGTCATGTATCCATAGCCTCCCCATGATTACGTTGTAGGCCATGTCAGTATCAATGACTTGGAACCGAGTATTTTTTATTACTCCTTCTGCATAAGTACTACGTTTAATTTCCCCTTTTGTTATGACAGTAGAGTTGTCAAAACTAGATAAGGCTCGTGCTTTTGGGATTACTTGATCCTCCATTAACATTTCTTCCACAACTCTTGATAGTATAATGTTAACTGACCTACCTGGATTAATCAACACTCTTTTTACTTTAGTGGCATGTATAAGCAGGCACGCGAACACGTAGAAGGTCCGTCCAGGTTTTTAAAAACAGTAGAAAAACGAGAATATACCCCATTTTCATATTTTCTTCCATAGAATCCGACTTTGGGCAATTGTTGAAGAGGGATTCCATCACCAAATCATAGGTATGTGTTCTTAGACTCATTTTCTTCAATTTTCATTAACACTCATTAGATTTCTAGACCTAAATCTTGTTCTTTAAGGCTAGAAATTATGGATTTTAGGAGAATTAGGGATTTTACATATTTGGGAATTTAGGCTTCGATTTGGGGTCGGATACCGAAACTAATTACATATCTGGGCTCGTGGGTGAATGGGTGATCGGGTTTTGGTCCGAACCTCATATTTTGACCAAGCAGGCCCGGGGTCAATTTTTGACTTTTTGGGAAGAATGATAGAAAATTCATAATTAAGCATTGAGGTTGAATTATTTAGCGTTTATTGATATTATTAAGCTAACTTTCTAGATACAATTGAATTAGAGGCGAATTCTAAAGGGAAAGCGGTAGTTGAGGCTTGAGTTTGGTCGTGGAATCCGAGGTAAGTGTTTGGCTTACCCTTAGCTGGATGGAATAGGTGTAGTATCCTATTTGCTATATGTTAGTATCATGTTCAACGTATAGGTGAGGAGACGAGTACCTATAGGTTAGTGTCAAGCATGCCCGTGAGTCGAATATTATGATTTATGTGATTTTTCGTTGAGTATTACTTGAGTTTCACTTTATAGTTATCCATATTGGTGGAAATTCCTTGGTATTGATCATTGTTGAGTATTGGTTCCAGTTGAGAACTTTTACGTGAAATTATGTACTAAGTGATATTGGTTATAGTTGTTTCTCTTGCCGATATGGTATTGATTCTATTGTTGGCTCCCTTTCCAGGACATTATGGCTTTATTGTTGTTGCTATATTTTTGATTTTCCTTGCCGAATTATTGTCATTATTTTGCTTGGGCGAGGAAGAGTGTAAAGCACAAAGGGTGATGTCGTGTATGATTTACTGTGAGGATGAGAGTAAAAGCACGAAGGGTGATGTCGTGCACTTGTGTTGTCTTACCATTTCTATTGCCTAAATTGATATCTAATTGTTGATTTACTTCGTTATTTCCCTTATGTGATATTTCCTCCCCTCAGCATGTTCCCCTTTCATTTATGCTTAGCTGCTTAATGTTTGTTATCATTATTGTCTTCGTATATTATTAAGCTACACTGGTTCATTTGGTTGTCGTGTCCTAGCCTCGTCACTACTTCGCCGAGGTTAGGCTCGACACTTACTCAGTACATGGGGTCTGTTGTACTGATGTTACACTCTGCATATTTTTTTGTGCATATCCCGGTACAGGACCCTACGGACCTTAGATGAGGAGTATGCCTTCAGTCCATTTAGAGATTCTGAGGTAGTCCTGCAGGCATCCGCAGGCCTTGGCGTCCCCTCCTACTTTATTTCCATTCTGCTCTTCCTTATTCTGAGACAGATGTATTTATTTTGTTCAGGCCTTTATATGTAGTATTCATAGACAATCCGTGAAGTTGTGACACCAAATTTTGGGTATAGTGTTATGGATTTCGTAATGGTTTTAAATCAGGTTGTTAGACTTTGTTTTATTTTGCACTCTTATTTTACGTTGATTTTGTATATCACAAGTTTGTTGTTAATGATAATGGAATAAGGTAAACAATTAGTAACGTTGGCTTTCCTAGCGGGTTCAATGTTAGGTGTCATCACGGTCCCGGTGGTGGGAGATTCGGGTCGTGACAAGTTAGTATCAGAGCACTAAGTTTCTTAGGTCTCACAATTCACGGACAAGCTTAGTAGAGTATGAGGGATCGGGACAGAGACGTCTATATTTATCCCCAAGAGGCTACAGAATTTAGGAATGACTTAACATCTATTCTTCTCTGTCGTGCGCTTTGAATTCTCAATACTAACTAAATTTCTACTCTATTCTCTCGCAGATGGCGAGAACACGTGCTTCTTCATCCACTGATCAGCAACCCGAGTCTCCAGTTGCAGCTTCTACGAGGGGCCGAGGACGAGGCCGAGGCCGTGCTAGAGGCCGAGACAGGGGCAGAGCTCAGCCTAGAGCACCAGCCCCAGTGGCAGAGCCTCAGGTAGAGTTTGCTGATGAGGTTCCTGCCTTGGCAGTCCCTGTAGAGCCAGCTCAGGTTCCCGAGGGGTTCATTGCCACCCCGGTACTCTAGGATGCTCTGGTCCGTCTAGTGGGCCTCATGGAGAGCGTTGCTCAGGAAGGTTTACTCCCTACAGCACCAGCCGTCTCTTAAGTTGAGGGAGGAGCCCAGACTCCCGCTACTCGCACTCCAGAGCAGTTGGCTTCTCAGTTTAAGACTTCAGCACCTCAGACAGCTGGGGTAGTTCAGCCGGGTGTTGTGGCTCAGACCGGAGATAGAGCAGTTATGTCTGCTGATGCTTTGTGGAGGTTGGACAGGTTCACCAAGCTCTTCACTACTACTTATAGCGGTGCATCTTCAGAGGATCCCCAGGACTATTTGGATAGTTGTCACGAGGTTCAACGGAACATGGGGATAGTGTAGACGAACGGGGTCGACTTTACTACTTTTCGTCTGTTAGGTCCCGCCAAGACTTGGTGGAGAGATTATTGTTTGGCTAGACCAGCGGGATCACCGCCTTTGACTTGGGCCAATTTCTCTGAATCGTTTCTGGAGAAGTTGCTTCCTATCACTTAGAGAAAGGATTATCGGAGGCAGGTTGAGCGTCTCTAGCAGGGTTCTATGACTGTCACTTAGTATGAGACCAGATTCATTACCTTGGCCCATTATGCTATTATGATACTTCCCACCGACTGAGAGAGGGTGAGGAGGTTTATTAAGGGACTAGCTCAGCCGATCAGACTATAGATAGCTAGAGAGATAGGGAGTGATATTTCCTTCCAGGATGCGGCCAATGTGGCCAGACGGGTTGAGATGATTCTACTACAGGGGAGTGGTCAGGGGTATGAAAAGAGGCCCCATAATTTTGGCAGATTCAGTGGTGCCTCATCTGGAGGCAGGGATTCTTTTGGTAGGGGTCATCCTCCTAGGCCGTTTTAGTCAGCACTTTATGTTTCTCGCAGTGCTTCGGGTGGTCGTGGTTCTCATATGTAGTATTCTAATCAGTTTCCCTATAGTGCACCACCAGCTCCTATCAGTGCACCGCCGCTCCAGAGTTTTCAGGGTGGTTACCACGGTCGTCAGGGTTAGTTTCGAGGCCAGCAGTCTCAGCAGCCGAGGGCTTGTTATACTTATGGTGTTTCGGGGCACATTTCTAGATTTTGCCCTCGAGCCTCGAGCAGTTCTTAGCACCAGTATTCTCGTGCCATGGTTCCAGCATCAGGTGTTCCACCACCCGCTCAGCCAACTAGAGGTGGGGGTCGAGGAGTTAGAGGTGGAGGTCAGGCCATTAGAGGTGGAGGCCAGGCCATTAGAGGTAGAGGTCAGCCAACAGGAGGCCGTCCCAAGGATGTAGTTCAGAGTGGTAGGGCTCCGCCCCGATGTTATGCTATTCTAGCCAGACGTGAGGATGAGGCCACCGATGCAGTTATCACAGGTATGGTTTCAATTTACAGCAGGGATGCTTCAGTTTTATTTGATCCAGGGTCCACATATTCCTATGTGTCATCTTATTTTGCTCTTTATTTGGTTATGCCTCGTAATTATCTGAGTACTCCTGTATATGTGTCTACACTGGTGGGTGATTCTATTGTGGTAGATCGTGTCTACCATTCGAGTGTTGTGGTTATTGGGGGTCTTGAGACCAGTGTAGATCTTCTTCTCTTAAATATGGTGGATTTTGATGTCATTTTGGGGATGGATTGGTTGTCGCCTTACCATGCCATATTGGATTGTCATGCAAAGACCGTGACCTTAGATTGCCGGGGTTGCCTCAACTGGAGTGGAGAGGGACTCCTGGTCATTCTTCCAGCAGGGTTATCTCCTATATGAAGGCTCGGCGCATGGTCGAGAAGGGATGTTTGGCCTACTTAGCTTATGTTCGTGATTCCAGTGCTGAGGTTACTTCTATGGATTTTGTGCCCTTCGTCCGTGAGTTTCCAGAGGTGTTTCCTGCAGACATGCCGGGTATGCCACCCGACAGAGATATTGACGTTTGCATTGGTTTAGCTCCGGGCACTCAGCCCATTTCCATCCCGCCATATCGTATGGCCCTGCCAGAGCTGAAGGAGTTGAAAGAACAGTTTCAGGATTTGCTTGATAAAGGCTGTATTAGGCTCAGTGTCTCGCCTTGGAGTGCGCCAGTGTTGTTTGTTAAGAAGAAATACGGATCGATGAGGATGTGCATAGATTATCGGCAATTGAACAAGGTTACCACCAAGAACAAGTATCCATTGCCGACGATTGATGATTTATTTGACCAGCTTCAGAGTGCCAAGGTATTTTTGAAGATTGATTTTAGATCTGGCTACCATCAGTTGAGGTTTAGGGCATTCGATGTCCCTAAGACAGCTTTCCGCGCTCGGCACGGGCATTATGAGTTCTTAGTGATGTCATTGGGGTTGACAAATGCCCAGCAACTTTCATGGACTTAATGAACTGAGTGTTCACGCCTTATCTGGATTCCTTCGTGATTGTCTTCATTGATTATATTCTGATTTATTCTCGCAATCAGGATGAGCATGAGCAGCACCTTCAAGTCGTTCTCCAGACTCTGAAGGACAGTCAGTTATATGCTAAGTTTTCGAAATGTGAGTTTTGGTTGAGTTCGGTTGCATTCTTGGGCCATGTGGTATCATCAAAGGGTATTCAGGTGGATCCTAAGAAGATTTCAGTGGTCAAGGATTGGCCTAGACCCACATCAACTATAGAGATTCGGAGTTTCTTGGTCTTGGCAGGTTATTACCATCGGTTTGTGGAGGGCTTTTCGTCTATTGCAGCCCCGATGACCAGGTTGACTCAGAAGGGTGCCCAGTTCAGGTGGTCATAGGAGTGTGAGGCGAGCTTTCAGAAGCTCAAGGCAGCTTTGACTACGGCGCCGGTGTTGGTTTTGCCCACAGGTTCAGGGCCATATATTGTGTATTGTGATGCATATCGTATTGGACTTGGTGCAGTGTTGATGATGTATGGCAAGGTTATTTCATATGCTTCGCGACAGTTGAAGATCCACGAGAAGAATTATCCAGTTCATGATTTGGAGCTAGTAGCCATTGTTCACGCGCTGAAGATTTGGAGGCATTATCTATATAGCGTGTCATGTGAGGTGTTCACGGATCACAAGAGTTCACAATACTTGTTCAAGCAAAAGGAGTTGAATTTGAGGCGGAGGAGATGGTTGGAGCTATTGAAGGATTATGACATCACCATCTTATACCATCCAAGGAAGGCCAATGTGGTGGCCGATGATTTGAGTAGGAAGTCAGCCAGTATGGGTAGCCTTGCATATATTCCGGTCGGGAGAGACCACTTGCTTTGGATGTTCAGGATTTAGCCAATCGGCTCATGAGATTGGATGTTTCTGAGCCAGGCCGTGTTCTAGCTTATACAATTGCTCGTTCTTCATTATTTGATCATATTCGAGATCGGCAGTATGATGATCCTCATTTGTGTGTCCTTAGGGACAGGGTGCGGCACGGTGGTTCCAAGCAGGTTACAGTTGGTGATGATGGAGCTTTACGGATGCATGGTTGTATTTGTGTGCCCAATGTGGATGGACTTCGTGAGTTGATATTAGAAGAGGCCCATAGTTCCCGGTACTCCATTCATCCGGGTGCCACAAAGATGTACAAGGATTTGCGACAGCATTATTGGTGGAGGAGGATGATGAAAGATATTGTGGCATATATAGAAGGTCAAGTACGAGCTTCAGAGACCTAGTGGATTGATATAGAAGATTGAGATTCCAGAGTGGAAGTGGAAGCGTATCACCATGGATTTCGTTGTTGGACACCCACGGACTCAGAGGAAGTTCGATGCAGTATAGGTCATTGTGGATAGGCTGACCAAGTCAGCGCATTTCATTCATGTGGCAGTTTCTTATTCTTCGGAGAGATTGGCAGAGATCTACATTAGGGAGATTGTTTATCTCCATGGTGTGCCCGTTGCTATTATTTCTGATCGAGGTACGCAGTTTACCTCGCATTTCTGGAGGGCGGTTCAGCGTGAGTTGGGCACGCGGGTTGAGTTGAGCATAGCGTTTCATCCTAAGACGGATGGAAAGTCCGAGCGTACTATTCAGATTTTGGAGGATATGCTACGAGCCTGTGTCATTGACTTTGGAGGTTCTTGGGATCAGTTCTTGCCATTAGCTGAGTTTGTCTACAACAATAGCTATCGATCGAGCATTCAGATGGCTCCTTATGAGGCATTGTATGGTAGGCGGTGTCAGTTGCCGGTTTTGTGTTTTGAACTAGGAGAGGCTCGGTTTTTGGGTACAGTCTTGGTGCAGGATGCCTTGGATAAGGTTAAGATCATTCAAGATAGACTTCGTACAGTTCAGTCCAGGAAGAAGAGTTATGTAGACCACAGAGTTCGTGATGTGGCATTCATGGCCGGAGAGCAGGTGTTGCTTCGGGTGTCGCCTATGAAGGGCATGATGAGATTTGGGAAGAATGGCAAGCTAAGCCCTAGGTACATCATTCCTTTTGAGATCCTTGATAGAGTGGGAGAGGTGGCTTACATACTTGCGTTGCCACCGAGTTTATCAGTTGTGCATCCGGTGTTTCATGTGTCTTTGCTTTGGAAGTATCACGGCGATCCATCTCATGTGTTAGACTTTAGCAGTGTCCAATTGGACAAGTATTTGACCTATGAGGAAGAGCCAGTAGCCATATTAGACCGGCAGATTCGTCAGTTGAGATCGAAGAGTTATCCTTCGGTTCGTGTTCTGTGGAGACGTCAGCCTATCGAGGCAGCTAATTGGGAGTCCGAGTCCGAGTCCGATATGCGGAGCTGATATCCCCGACTTTTCCCCGATTCAGGTACTTTTCTATGTTCGTTCGAGGACGAACGCTTGTTTTAGAGGTGGAGAATGTGATGACCCAAAAGGTCATCCCTTATTTTATAAGTTAAAACTATGTTCCGAGGCCTTGAAAATCTCCTTTTATCCCACCTCGTTTTGCATGCGCAGTCGGGGTGTATATCCGGAAAGCTTTTATGTGAAAAAACGAGAAAAATGTTAATTTTGCCTTTAAACTTGAATTTAAGTTGACTTTGGTCAACATTTTGGGTAAACAGATCCGAACCCGTGATTTGACGATCCCGGAGGGTCCGTAGAAAAATATGGGACTTGGGCGTATGCCCGAAATCGAATTCCGAGGTCCCAAGCCCTAGAAATGAATTTTTGAAAGAAATTGTTTTACTAAAAATATAAGAGTTTTTGGAAATTTGATTATATTTGAAATTGATGGTATCGGGCCCGTCTATAGGTTCCGGAGCCCGGTACAGGTTTAATATGATATTTGAGTTGTGCCTGTAAAATTTGGTAAGAAACGGAGGTCATTTGACGTGATTCGGACCCGTAGTTGTGAAATTTGAAACTTTGTAAGTTTGAGAGTTTTCTTTGATTTTTATGCTAAATTCGTTGTTTAAGATGTTATTTTGGCGATATGATCGCACGAGTAAGTCCTTAGGATGTGTTTAAGGTTGTGTACATGTTTGGTTTGGAGCCCCGAGGGCTCGGGTGAATTTCAGATAGGCGTCGGAGTGTTTTTGGACTTGGGAAATCTATTGTAATTGATGTATCTGGTGTTTGAAATTTTACCCTATGCGAACGCGTGGTAACCCACGCAAACGCGAAGAGCAACGGGGAAGGGGACTGGATTTGTACTATGCGAACACGACCAGTGGCTCGCGAACGTATAGCCTTAGTATGGGATCTGGGGAGGGGTGCTGAAACTCTACGCGAACGCGGAGCCCTGGGTAGGTTGCTCTACGCGAACGCGTCTAGGACCTCGCGAACGCACTGCATTAGATGGGATGGGGGATGGGTTAACAACCTATGCAAACGCGTCCCATGGCACGCGAACGCGTAGGCTAATGGGGGCCAGTACTATGTGAATGCAGCATATTCCCCGCGAATGCATAGAAGGTCCGTCCAAGTTTTTAAAAACAGTAAAAAAAAAAACGAGAATAGACCCCATTTTCATATTTTCTTCCATAGAATCCGAGTTTGGGAGATTGTTGAAGAGGGATTCCATTACCAAATCATAGGTATGTGTTCTTAGACTCATTTTCTTAAATTTCTATTAACACTTATCAGATTTGTAGGCCTAAATCTTGTTCTTTAAGGGGAGAAATTAGGGATTTTAAGAGAATTAGGGATTTTACAAATTTTGGAATTTAGGCCTCGATTTGGGGTCGGATTCTGAAACTAATTACATATTCAGACTCGTGGGTGAATGGGTGATCGGGTTTTGGTCCGAACCTCGTATTTTGTCCAAGCGGGCCCGGGGTCGAGTTTTGACTTTTGGGGAAGAATGATAGAAAACTCATAATTAAACATTGGGGTTGAATATTATTTTATGTTTATTGATATTATTAAGCTAATTATGTCTAGATACAATTGAATTGGAGGTGAATTATAAAGGGAAAGTGGTAGTTGAGGCTTGAGTTTGGTCGTAGAATTCGAGGTAAGTGTTTGGCTTAACCTTAGCTTGAGGCAATAAGTGTAGTGTCCTATTTGCTATGTGTTAGTATCATGTTCAACGTATAGGTGAGGTGACGAGTACCTATACGTTGGTGTCACGCATGCCCGTGAGTCGAATATATTATGATTTATGTGATTTTTCGTTGAGTATTACTTGAGTTTCACTTTATAGTTATCCATGTTGGTGGAAATTCCTTGATATTGATCATTGTTGAGTATTGGTTCCGGTTGAGAAATTTTACGTGAAATTATGTACTAAGTGAGATTGGTTATAGTTGTTTCCCTTACCGGGATGGTATTGATTCTACTGTTGGCTCTCTTGACGGGACATTATGGCTTTATTGTTGTTGCTATATTATTGATTTTCCTTGCCGGATTGTTGTCATTGTTTTGCTTGGGTAAGTAAGAGTGTAAAGCACGAAGGGTTGATGTCGTGTATGATTTACTGTGAGGATGAGAGTAAAAGAATGAAGGGTGATGTCGTGCCATATTATAAAATTAAAAGCACGAAGGGTGATGCCGTGCATTTTTATTTATTGCTTGGTAAGGATGAGAGTAAAAGCACGAAAGGTGATGTCGTGCACTTATTTTCTTGTACCGTTTCTGTTGCCTAAGATATCTAATTGTTGCTTTACTTCGTTATTTCCCTTATGTGATATTTCCTCCCCTCAGCATGTTCTCCTTTCCTTTATGCTTAGCTGCTTAATTTTTGTTATCATTATTGTCTTTGTATATTATTAAGCTGCACAGGTTCATTTTGTTGTCGTGTCCTAGCCTCGTCACTACTTCACCGAGGTTAGGCTCGACACTTACTCAGTACATGGGGTCGGTTGTACTGATGCTACACTCTGCATATTCTTTTGTGCAGATCCCGGTACAAGACCCTACGGAGCTTAGAGTGAGGAGGCTGCCTTCAGTCCATTTGGAGATTCCGAGGTAGTCCTGCAGGCGTCCGCAGGCCTTGGCGTCCCCTCTTACTTTATTTCCATTCTGCTCTTCTTTATTCTGAGACAGATGTATTTATTTTGTTTAGACCTTTATATGTAGTATTCACAGACAGTCTGTGAAGTTGTGACACCAAATTCTAGGTATAGTGTTATGGATTTCGTAATGGTATTAAATCAGGTTGTTAGACTTTGTTTTATTTTGCACTCTTATTTCCATTGATTTTGTATATAAACCTGTTTGTTTTTAATGATAAAAGAATAAGGTAAAAAATTAGTAACATTGGCTTGCCTAGCAGGTCCAATGTTAGGCGCCATCACGGTTCCGACGGTGGAAGATTCGGGTCGTGACAAACTTCAATACAAAGATGCAAGTTCGATTAGAAGAATATTAATAGATTATCAATAAGACAAGAAATATTTCTTAATAGTTCTTTTACAATAATTTTTAACATATAATAAAAGAGAAAAGTACAAAGAAAAAAAGAAATTAAAACCTGTAGACTTTTTAAACTTCTTAAAGGATCTTCGTCCCAATTTTGTAATGTTGCTTTGCTGTTACAGTCCATGAACTATGGCTCCTCCCAAAATTACCACTTCAAAATCTTCAAACTTTCACTCACTATATATCAAAATTAAGGCAAAATATTAAATTGCTGAATAATTCGCAAAATTAAACCCAAAAAATTCATGTCAAGTATGTGTGAGAAAGTTCACAAACCGTAAAATATAGAGATACGAGCTTACCTCTTCCGCTCAAGAATAGAGAAGCTATGAGATTCTCTCTCACTCTTCTTCTCTGTCTTTCTGTAACGACCTGGTCGGTCGTTACGTAGAACTTGCATTATAATTACTATTATTGCCTTGTCATAAGTTGGTTATACTGTTTATGATGTGTTAGAGTTGGTAGGCTCGGAATCGGAATGGTTGTAGTGAGCATTTAGCCACTTAGTCCTTAAAAATAGCCTTATAGTTGGAAAAGTCAACTGAGAGTTGACTTATTGGTAAATGACCTCGGAATGCAAATTTTATGGCTCAAATAGCTTCGTAAGGTGATTTGGGACTTAGGAGTGTGTTCAGAATATTTTTGTGCTGTCCGGTGTAGAATTAGGCTTGAATTGGCGAAAGTTAGTTTTTGGTGATTACCGGTCGACAGTGGAAAATAGTCTATCGGGGTTGAAATAGAATTCCGGAAGTTGGAACAGGTTCATAATGTCATTTTGGATATGTCTGCAAAATTTCAAGTCAATCGGATGTGTTTTGGATAGTTTCGGCATCGTTGGTGGAATTTCAAAGTTCATAGGCTTGAATTTGATGTGATTTTGGTGTTTTGATGTTATTTTGGGTGTTCCGAGGGTGCAACTAAGTTTTCATGATCATATACGATATGTTGGTATGTTTGGTTGGGGTCCCGAGGGGCTCGAGATGGTTTTGAGTGGTTGACGGAGAGTTTTGGACTTGGAATATGCAGCTTTCAGCTGCTGATGTGCAATTACTAGTGTGACCGCACCTGCGAGTGGGGAACCGCAGGTGCGGCTCGCAGGAGAGGACAGTACCTCCGCATGTGCGGAATTTGGCTGACTCTGGGGAGGTCGTAGATTCGGGAGTGAAGGATGCACCTGCGAAGTCGTAGGTGCCGGAAAAGAGGCGCGGGTGCGGTTTTGGTCCGGTTAATGAAAAGTCGCAGGTTCGGTCCGCAGGTGTAAATTTTAGGCCGTAGGTGCGAAAAGCCTGGGAAGAAAAAAATAAAAAGGAGACTTCGCGATTTTTAACCCTTTTTTCACCATTGTTGTGCGAGTTCCGAGGTTTTTGAGGGATTTTGAAGAGGGAAACATTGGTGCATCATTGAGGTAAGCTTTTTGGACTCATTAACTTGATTATAGGTGATTAAAGACCTTATTATTAGTATCTAGTGTGTGAAAATCAGTAGAAAAAGAGTGAAGTTAGGGATTGAGATTATGAGACCCTTAGGGGATGATTTGAGGGGTCAAACGAACTCCGATTTTAGAGTTCTTTATATGTACGAACTCGTGAGATGATGAAGAACATTTTGGTATAATTTTTTTTTGAGTTCTGAGATGCGGGCCCGGGGGTGGGTTTTGTGCTAAAATTGATATTTTTCAATTGGAATTCATTCCCTTAGCATAATTTGATGAGAAAAATCTGATCTTTATAGATTTGGAGCACTCGAAAGTTGATTCGAGAGGCAAGCGGGTTGCAGAGTAGATTTTCGGGCTAGTTTGAGGTAAGTAATGTATTTAAATCATGTCTTGAGGGTATGAAACCCCGGACTTTACATCCTTTCACCGGATTTGGAGTGACGCACACACTGGATGACGAGTGTGGGGCATGCACGAATTGGAATTTTGGAAATTTGTCCTTTTGAGGCAATTATTGAGTTGCAAAATCGCTTTTAAAGAATATGTTAAATAATAATATTATGTTTTGTTATACTTGGGATGTAAGCCATTTTTGGGCCCTAGTGCCGATCTGTTTTAACCCCTTGGGGGCTATTTTACTGATATTCTCACTACTTTGAAACTATGATTTTACACTCAGTCTTTCTTGTGAAAAGGATCAATTGCATTGAATACAAATTTTACAAATTTAGTTCTTTTTCTGAATTCACTCTTCCCTGGTCTTGGTCTGAAAATAAAGAAAGGTCTTTCAAATTTTAAACTTGATTTTGGTTCATTACAAAATTCATTGATTAAAGTTAAGAATTCGTCAATTTCTGTTGATAATGGTTGCTGAAAGTATCTCAGAGCGAACGTAAGCTTTGCCATGTGAGTAGATCAGCGGAGTTTATGATCATAAAGAAAAGGCTAACCCCCCCTTACGGATCATTTCACTTGCTTGACTGGTTCGCTTTCCAGGTTACTCACTTCCGTTCTATCGGGATGAACTAGCGCGGCTCCGGTGGGTTCCCTTAACCAAGCCACTACCTATGAGTCGCCGGCTCATTCTTCAACAGGCACGCAGTCAGAGCCCTGGCTCCTCCCACTACTTCAGAGTCAAACCCAACAAGAGAATTAGGGTGCTAAAAAAGAAGTGACACTCCTATTTGATGATATTACTATTTCTTGAAATGAAATACTATTTTGGGTCGAGAACCCCATTTTATTCATGGACCGAGTGGCATGCTGAGATTGTCTGACTGAGTGAGGCCGAGGGCCAGTGTTGTGAGGATGTTATGATATGAGAGAGGTCGAGTGCCTGAGAGTGATTTATGCCATGATGTGGCTTGTTTATAGCGCTTGGGCTGTAGGAGCCCCTACGGAGTCTGTACACACCCCCAGTGAGCGCAGGTACCTACTGAGTGCGAGTGCCGAGTGATGAGTGATTGGGAGGAATGAGTGACAGTGAGGTTTCCCGCGGGGCTGATACTGAGTGATGGTGAGGTGCTGAGGGAAATTGTTATGAGTGATGATTATGGACCGAGGGGCAGTTTTACGATGATATTTTACTGAGTTTTTTCCTATGATTCACTTCATTTTTCAAACTGATTTTACTGAGAGTCTTACTGAGAAATATTGGAAAATATACTTGTTTCAAAGGATTTTATGGAAATTGGTTTACGAACTTACGTATTTGATGTATACTTTATGGAGACTTGATGTTTTACTGTTTTGTGGATTGGTGTTTTGTGTTGTGTGTTTCATATACTTTAGACTGTGATTTATTTTCATTACTACTGAGTTGGCGTACTAATCATTACTCCCTGTACCTCTGTGTACAGATCCAGGTACTAGTTCAGAGCAGTAGTCATCCGAGTTTCATTCATCATCAGCTTTGGGATTTCGAGGTAGTTGTCCAGCGTCCGCAGCTTCTCCATTTCCCTTCCTTTATTAGTATTAGTATTTATTTCATAGACATTGTTAAGAAAGTAGCAGAGTTAGTTCATTCCTTAGATGCTCGTGAACGGTTGACTCTAGTCTTAGGAGATTTGTTTAGACTGTTAGATTATTATTGGGGCGTAAAGACTTAATGAAATTATTTTATACTTTGTTTGCTGCTTATTATTGATTTTTGAAATATTATAATAGAACAAATGAGTAGTTATGTAATGGTTGGCTAGCCTAGTTCCACGATAGGCGCCATCACGACCTGTTAGGATTTGGGGTCATGATAAGCTGGTATCAGAGCTCTAGGTTACATAGGACTCAACGGTCATGAGCAGGTTCAGTAGAGTCTTGCGGGTCGGTACGGAGACGTCTGTACTTATCTTCGAGAGGCTGCAGAACTTTTAGGAAAAATCTTATTCTCTTGAACTCTTTTGTGCCATTCTATTAGTTCTTGAAATCTAAACTACTGTTATTTCATTCTCTCGCACATGGTGAGGACACGCACTACCGATCAGGGTGACCAGACACCAGCCAGACCCACAAGGGGTCGAGGCCGTGGTGGAGTTAGGGGACCAGCCCGTGCAGCAGTCAGGACAGTACCACAAGATCCCCTTGTCATTCAGGATCTGGTTCCCGCCGAGGGGTGCTCCAACGGGATAGGCTCAGGCACCGGCAGTGCCTATTGTCATTCCTGGTCTTCAGGAGACCCTGGCTCAGATCTTGACAGTGTGTGCCATTTTGGCTCAGGCAGTTGCTATGACTACTACTGCCGCTACATCTCAGGCCGCGGGAGGCACTCAGACTCCATTCAAGCATCGGGGGGCAGTCCCAGCCCAGCCGGTTGCTCCAGTTCAAAACCACATAGTCCCAGCTATGCCCGAGGATGAGCAGCGCAGGCTGGAGAGGTTCAGTAGACTTCAGCCTCCGACTTTCAGCGGCACAAAGGATGAGGATGCCCAAGGTTTTCTAGATAAGTGCCAGAGGATACTCCGTACTACTGGTATTTTGGAGACCAGTGGGGTCTCCTTTGCTACATTTCAGTTTGCTGGTGCTGCTTTCACATAGTGGGAGGCATTTGAGAGGCGTAGGCCGGTTGGTTCAGCACCCCTCACCTGGCAGCAGTTTTCCATGATCGTTTTGGAGAAGTATGTTCCTCAGTCTCACAAAGAGGAGCAGCGCAGGCAGTTTGAGCAGCTGCACCAGGGAGAGTTGTCAGTTACACAGTACGAGATGCGATTTTCTAAGTTGGTTAGACATGCTTCTGAGTTAGTCCCTATTGATAGGGAGAGGATTAGGAGGTTTGTAGATGGTCTTACGTATCAGCTTCGCATTTTGATGACCAGGGAAAGAGTGTCTAGAGCTATATTTGAGCAGGTTGTTGACATTGCTTGGGACATTGAGTCGGTTTGTAGGTAGGAGCGTGAGGAGAGGGAGGCGAAGAGGCCTCGGGGATCAGGTAGCTTCAGTGGTGCCCCTTCTAGAGGGAAGTCTCAGCACAGTAGAGGTCGTCCATTTAGACTTCCTCAGCCAGTTTTCCCAGTTTATAGTGGCGCATCTTCTGGGCAGGGTCCTCGCAGCTCTCATCAGGGACGTTCAACTTTTAGTTCCCTTCCAGCTCAGAGCTCCTCCAGAGCATCATCATATCAGAGCTCTTCTATGCATGGTTCGTCCGGTTGTTATCATAGTGGCATGGGTTCTCTTCAGTCCCCATCTCCATCTCCAGGTGGTTGTTTTGAGTGTGGAGAGTTTGGACATGGGTGGAGGCAGTGTCCTCGTCGTCCTGGTAGTTCATCTCAGTAGAGGGTTCAGCCCTCGACATCAGCCCCAATCACTTCACCACCTGCCCAGGCAGCCAGGGGTGGTGGTCAGGCAGCTAGAGGCCGCCCTAGAGGAGGAAGTTGAGCAGGTGGAAGCCAGCCACGTATTTATGCACTTCCAGCTAGGCCTGATGTTATGGCCTCAGATGCGGTGATTACAGGTACTATCTCAGTTTGTCACATTGTTGCTTTGGCTTTATTTGACCCTGGTTCCACGTACTCTTATGTCTCATCCTATTTTGCTCACTTTCTAAATATGCCCCATGAGTCTTTAGTTACGTCTGTTCATGTTTCGACTCCGGTGGGCGATACTATTGTTGTGGACTGTGTGTTCGGTCGTGTCTTATATCTATTGGGGATCTGGAGACCCGAGTGGACTTGATGTTACTTAGTATGGTTGATTTTGATGTGATACTGGGCATGGATTGGTTATCCCCATGTCATGCTATACTTGATTGTCACGCTAAGACCGTGACCTTAGCTATGCCCGGAGATCCGAGAGTTGAGTGGAGAGGGTCTATAGAGCATGTGCCTATCAGAGTGATTTCTAATTTGAAGGCTCAGTGTATGGTTGAGAAAGGGTGTGAGTCTTATCTTGATTTTGTGAGGGATGTTAGTAGTGAGACTCCTTCTGTTGATTCTGTCCCTGTGGTCCATGATTTTTCGGACGTATTTCCTGCAGACCTGCCAAGCATGCCACATGATAGGGATATTGATTTTGGTATTGACCTGGTGCCAGACACCCAACCTATCTCTATTCCACCTTACCGCATGGCACCAGCGGAGTTGAAATAATTGAAAGAGCAGCTTCAGGAACTCTTAGATAAGGGGTTCATTCGGCCTAGTGTGTCACCTTGGGGTGCACCGGTGTTATTTGTAAAAAATAAAGATGGCTCAATGCGCATGTGTATTGATTATAGGCAGTTGAATAAGGTTACGGTGAAGAATCGGTATCCTTTGCCTCGTATTAATGACTTGTTTGATCAGCTTCAGGGAGCTAGAGTGTTCTCCAAGATTGACTTGAGGTCTGGTATCATCAGTTGAAGATTCGGGATTCTGACATTCCTAAGACTGCTTTCAAGACCAGATATGGTCATTATGAGTTTTTGGTTATGTCATTTGGGCTGACCAATGCCCCAGCCGCCTTCATGCAATTGATGAACAGTGTGTTTCAGCCTTACCTTGATTCGTTCGTCATTGTGTTCATTGATGACATCCTAGTTTATTCTCGTAGCCAGGAAGAGCATGCTCAACATTTGAGAGTTGTGTTACAGAGGTTGAGGGAGGAGAAGCTTTATGCAAAATTCTCCAAGTGTGAGTTTTGGCTTGGTTCAGTAGCTTTCTTGGGGCACGTGGTGTCTAGT